>WEKY01060613.1:0-48132 GCA_013390045.1 Picathartes gymnocephalus | reverse complement strand
CTGGAGAGGGACTTTTTAAAAGGCTACGTAGATAGAATAAAAGGAAAAGGTTTGAAACTGAAAGAGGGTAAGTTTAGATTAGATATTAGGAAGAAATTCTTTCCTGTGAGTGTGGTGAAGAGACTGGAAGAGTCTGCCTGGAGAAATTGTGGATGCCCCATCACTGGCAGTGTTCAAGGTCAGGTTGGATAAGGCTTTGAGCAATCTGGCTTAACATAAGATGTCCCTGCCCATGATGGTCAGTACACGATCTTTAAGGTCCCTTCCAACCTAAACCATTCTGTGGTTCTATGGCTGATTCTCTGCTCCGTGTACCACAGCCTGGCATCACTTCACTTTCCTCTGTTGCCAGCACAAGTGCTGCTTCAATTAACAAAGGAGTGGGTTTTTTAAAGCTTTTCTTATCCCAATATATTAAATCTGTCTTGGAGTTGTACTACTGTGTAATTAAATTTAATGCATTTGAGTTGGAGGCACAAATAAGGAGGATGCCGCAGTAGCAGAGAAATGATGGGATTTTTCTCCAGCTGATGACACACACCAGAGCGTTTCCAATTTTCAAATTGTGACTCTAATGGCTCATTCCTGTTCTTTAATAGGGGGCACGTGTGAGACAGAGACACAAGGTGCAAGCACTGGGCTGCTTGTTTTGTAAAAGTCAGTAGCTACACAACTACTGTATGTGAACCCAGATCAATAGCTCACCCCAGAAGCTGGGTAGGGGAACATTCAGGAAGCAGACTTCAGGTGGTAATTTGCTATTTAATTTGGACAGTACAGAGCTTACTGATCTCCCTTGCCAGCACGCACGGATGTTACAGGAACTTGGAACAACATATCTAAACATCTAAAGAGCAGCAGTAGGATGGGAAAATTAGGAGTCCTGTCCCAGACAGCTGCAGGCAGGAGGCTCACCATTCTTCAGCTTCATGTTTGCATTTCTCTGAGCTCAGGAAATTTCCACTCTGGACAGTGAGGAGGGTAGCACTGACTTCCTTATTTTGGAGAACCACCTACAAGTCCCAGTAGGTAATGTGCCCCTATGTCAGGAAGCACTTTAAGGAGTGCAGCCCATAAAATAGGATCACATCTTTTTAGATTCCCTGATAGTTCATTTTGACACAGGAACATCTGCCCCATATTTTCCAGATTATATCTTGCGGGAGCTCAGTTCTCCATTAACTTCACTTTAGTGAGAACATTAATGAAAAATCAGTGAATTCACTGTGAGGAGAAAGAAGTCCTTGCTCTTAGTCTTCCTTTATTTGTCTTGGATCATGCCATTTTCTTTGTTCACGTATCATCAGCACAGGATAAGTGAAGCCAGATGCACCAGTTTAGCAGCCTGATATTTAAGCACATATTTACAGAAAAAAGGTATTCCCTGAACAGCTCTTTACTCAGGACTCAGGCCCAGGCTGACAGGGCCCAGGGGTTTCAGCCATTATACAGGGCCACAATACAAGGCTCGTCTCCTGTCAGGCATTTGGGTGGATGCCCAATCTATTTTCAGAGGCAAATTTCTGGCTTGAATCTTGCATTTTAATGCCATGCATGAAATTAAACACAACACAGAGAGCATCAAGGAAGCAATTCAGCTCTCTTGTGATGTACTGATTCCACCTACCATGTGCCAGGTATGTCTCATTGCCTTGAAATTTTCCAACACCACAGAACATTTTGATTTCTGTTCCCCTCATGGTAGGCTTCTTGGGCACAAGGTATAAAGCACAAATGGCAGAAGTGTACTCCTTAGAGCAGAAGTATCTCTTCAAAGTCAACGTGCTTTAGGCACTTCTGTCATTTTCACTCCCAAAATGCCCTTCACACAACTTATGACTTCAGTAAACAGTATGTTGCTAAGAAGTGAGTTGTGTTCATAATAACTCTATGAGGCAACCAGGAAAGGAGATACATTTTCCCCACTACCTTTTCTCCCTTGGATTGTGCAATCCCAAAATGCCCTATAAATAAAACCAGACACATATAAACATACCGGCTCCAGCCTCTGCCAAGCAGTCCATGATGAGAGTTCCAGTGGCACCCGGAGCCGGTCTCTGCAACCCAAAGGCCACAAATCCCTGTTCTGGATTTGCTCCTCATTGTAACCTGTGCAACCAATTATGACTTCTTGCCCACACATAGTTTCTACTTAAAGTACACCTGACCATTCCAAGCCTTCCTTTACAAAGGCAGGTTCTTCACTGTTTTCTCTCAGACTGCAATGGGATTTCCATTGTTCCAAGTATTAAAAGTCAGTCTCAGTCAGGAGAGTATGCTGGCATAGTGCCTAGGGAAATGGCAGCAAGATCACTAAGGACCAGATTCTGGACCCGGCAAAGACAAGCTGTTTTCCTCCTGGAAACATATTAGAGTGAAACCAGGAGATTTTCCATTTACATTGATTTACCAGTGGTAAATTTACCATTTACCAGTGGTTTGAAGGACACTATGCTTCCTTGCCAAGCTCTCCTCTTCTTCGTACAAACAGGGACATGGGTCTAAGTTACGTGGAGCAGTTTTCCTTCTACAGCATGCCTGACAAACACATGGAAACAAAACAGTCTAAGAAATACTGAAGAATAAATGGGCATTAAAATTAGTACTTGATAGTGTATGAAAGCCAAGAACACACTAAAATTTTAAAGAGAGTGCTACAGGACCATGAAGACTCTTTTGGAATTTTGCTTTTTGCAAGTTTTTACATTTGAAGTAACAAACTTCAAACCATGGATGTGGGAAAGGGTGATTCCTGAGCTTACAAGCGGGTTTTTTTCAAAGACTCATCTGACTCTGCATGTCTGATATCTGACTCATAAAACTGCACATCAGATCATTACAGATCTTTCTTCCCTCCCCTTTCTTTTCTTCATCCATCAAACACAAAATCCCTCTCTAGCTTCCTATACACCCTTCACTTTCTGTTACGCAGGTCCTGCTACTTTGCAGCAATCCTTGCTCCTGGTATCTCTTCACCTTATCAAACTGAACGTCTGCTTTCACAACTGCATTTTGAAGTGCTTTCCTTTCTGGCCATGGCTCTCTCACCATGTGAGAGCTGTGGCATGGGTCCCAGTTAGTCACTACCGTCACATCACAGGAATTGCTGTCTGGGCTTTCCAGGATGCCTCCCAACCTTCCTGTGGGCAGCCCAAGGATGCTCATGCATCCTCCCTGCCCTTGCAGCCAAGGACCTACCAATCTTGAAGAAGACTTTCCTTGGTGGTATCTCACAAGGAGAGCTGCCAGGGGTACACGATGTGCTGGCAGCCATCCTCATGAAGAATATGTATATTTTGGGAAGTATTCTGATCCACATTAATCCTAGTGCTGTGCCCAGGCACACTTAACTTCTTTGCTCTGGGTCATGCCAGCACGTCTCTCAGGACATTCTCACAGATGACCAGGGCAGAGCAGCAGCTAACTGGGATTTACTGGTGTGCATTAGCTTAGCAACCCTGTATGTACTACAGAAGGCTGCAGTGCCCTATAATGTATTAACAGACACTATAAAAACTTGTGGCTGGAAGAGCATGGATACGTCAGGCCATTCAGCACTTTCATGCTCCTAATGGCAATGACTGTTCCCTCATTGCTTTCTCTCATCAGCAGCTCTCAAGGAAGCATCATTAAGACAGCATATTCCAGTACAAAGAAGACATCAGGTTCAGTTCATTTAAAAGACATATTTCAACAAAGCTAATTTAACATTCAGATCAGAGGTGCCCTCAGGGATTCTTGTGCCTGCCCTGCACCACTCTAATACTCAGCTGTAGCCCATGTTTGCACAATATTGATGTGTAAGGTCTGGAGATGCCCAGTGAGTGTGGATTTTCCTAAAAGCCTCTTAACATAAGTCAGTCTTTTATTGCACTCCACAATACAGTGGTATTCTGACATATGTTAGAATGATATAAACTAAATTACATAAAGCAATCAGTTCTTCACTTGTAGTCCAATTTACAGTACTTGCTTCCTGGGTGGAAACTGACACTAGATATTCAAATCCTCAGTGGACTCAAAAATGAGTCACAAGAAAATTAAATCCAAGAGGTTTACAGAGATATCAAACTTCATTGGAAAAATATTTTATATTTTAGTAGTATTCCACTTGTTTCTTTAAGTGATTCAGTGCTTTAAGTAAATACTTTTGATTGCCTTAATTGTTCTAAAGAAAAACATTTAGATTCCAGTGATATTTAGAAACCAGAACACAATTAAAGCAGTGTCTCTTAAACTAGGTAAATAATAAAAGCTCCTTTTACAAATCAAGCTGTTGGGCTTTGTGATCTCTCTAGGACCTTTGCAGCAGAATTCCGCAGGCTCTGAAGACAGTACCTGTTCACATGTTGTATCTAAAAAAGAAGGTGGGATTAGCTCCATCACTAAGTGAAAAGGACACTACATTTCCTCCGGAACACCTTAAATTATAGTAAAACCATTCTGAGAGAAACAGTATTTAAAATAGTGAAAGTTACAGCAAAATATCAGCACATTTGTTTGAGTCAACTAGTTCAGATAGCACAGTGTCTAGATGTAAAAGACAATTTACATAGCTGGAGGTAACATAATTCTTATACTGCATTCTGTCTTGGCTTCCACTGTTTTAAGAACCAGACACTACTATGAAGATACAATCAATAGCTGGACACATGAATCTCCACCTTACATGAAATGAGCAGAGGTTGGGATCCCGCTCAGCAGCCAGCTGAAAGACTGGCCCTAAATTCACTGCCACAGCATCAGTGGAAGCAATCACCTTTCCATGGAGGGAACTGTTTCTCTATGCAACTACAATTTAGGGGCACATCTATCTTAAACAGGCAAACTGGATCCCAACATGTAATGCCTACCAACACTCCTGGCAAGCCACAGTCACAATATCACGACTGATACTTAAGGCTTCCATCAGCCAGTGTGTCTGTGTACTTGTCTGCACCTCCTTGCCAGTCCACATTGCCCAAACAACCTTGATTTAATGCCGGACTATTACGCATGAAGAAAACAACTTTGCTTATTTCACACAAAATTAGACCTGCTGGGGACTGTCCTTTACAGAACTCCTGCTTACATCCATTAAAGCTTTTCTAATCAGTTAAAGATAACTAAACAAACCTGATAGCAAAAATCTTAAGTTTGCCAATTAGGAATAATTACATATTTCTGGAAATATAGCATATATTCAATAACAGACATTGTCACAGGTTGAGTTTGAAATCATGCTAATTCATCCACTTTGATGGTTATAAATTACATACTGTAACTTAATAAGTTGGAAAAATGTGCTATGCCAGGCATAACAGAGAAAAAACATAGCAGCCACCTGCCAGATGTAATAGAGAGTTGTAACAAATAGCAGCTATATATATATGTATGTATGTATGTATATGTATATATATATATGTAAAACTTCTGGGCTGCAGCTGTTTGATTCTGCCAAATGTACGGAAAGTAAAAATATTCTGATCATCACCCTTGTGGTGCTCACCTATTTCACAGCTCTGTGGTAATGTCTGCCATACACTGGTGAATCCATGAGCCTCTAGGAAGCACAAATATATTTGAGTTAATCCCTGCCACCACGCAATGCTGAAAATCCAGAAGAGACGACCCACATCTTTGGATTCAAAATTGATTTTTTTTTCTCTTAAATGCTTCTCCATCCATCAATGTCCAAGAATAAATGTAGGAAGGTCCTTATGGATTCATTTTACTCTTGCATTTCTGTTTATATGCTACTAGAGAAATAAGAGTAAAAAAGTAGCCCAGAGAAATATGGTCAAGTCATTGCTTGGAACACACACACACACACACAATTGAAATTGCTTTTGTCTTCCTTTTGTCTTCCCTTTCCTTTTTACTGATCATCAAAGTGATGCAAGTTTTTTGAAGACGGGAAAGGAAGAAAGGATGAAGTCCCCCTACTATGTTCTGCAGTGTCTATCACCTGATAAAAGGCTTTTAAGCTGTAAGGTTCCCCATGGATGATGCTGTCTTGGCAGAAAGTTCCCACAAAGCCACCTTTGAAATATGGTGTATTGGTTTTGGTCACCCCATTAAAAAGATGCTATTTCACTGGGTAACAGCTGAGGTGACACAGGCTTTGGATGATGACCAGTGTTAATTGTGGGCATCAAGTGCATCTTTAAGCCGTAAGCTGAAGCAAATCAAGTGGAAAAGGCTCTCAACTGCTTGGAGGTTTAAACGGAGACAAAAAGTAGTGGAAGAGATTCAGGTATTAATGCATGGAATATGGAACTTTATATCATGGGATTTGCAGTGATGTGTGTCAGGATGCAATAAAATTTTACCTAGAAAAAAACTGGCCAAATTGTAACTCAGGTGACCACAATACAACTTAATATTGTCTCAGAGCAAGCCAACCTATCAGCTAGCAGAGCTGAAATGAAAATATTCAAAGCCAAACAAATTTTAGTAAATCAAATGTCTGCAAATACCTCTGGTGGTATAAAAGGTCATTGACAGGTACATAAATAGTTAATATTTACAGCTGAGAGCAAGACATGGAGAAGAACCTTTCCCTTCAGGTTTCACTAAAATAAAGCATAGATTTTTAGAGAGGTTTCTTTAAATAAGGCTGAAGAATTCCTCCTTAAAGTATCAGAGGCCATTCATTTCTTCAGTATAAAAGCCTAGGAACGCTCCCCAGCAGTTCAGCCTCTGGTGGGAAATAAAGTTTCCACAAAATCAACTTTCTATTCAAGGAAAAAATCAAATCAATTTTGCCCAAAGCATTCAGGTTTCCTTTGGGAAAATCAAAACAAAATATTTTCTTCACTACATAGGCTTGACCCAAACCAAATGTTTCAGTTTATTTTTTACCTGAACAAGAATATTTTATTTCAACTCAGTTCAACTTGAAACTGCCTCTGGGTGTGCTGTCACGGTGGATATAAATTGCCCAGGAGAATCTGGGAATAAGACAATTTGCATCCCAGCTGGTTAGCTGGCTCATAAGAAAACATTATTTATTCAACAATATTAAAGTATCATATTTAGAAAAACAAGACTGAAGCAAAATATCTGGATACTTCAAAACCAAAGTTCTTCATAACTTTTCCTCCCACTAAAAAATTTTGATACGGGGAGAGAAATGTTCAAATGGTTAAAATCACATGAGAAAAATAAACAATTCTGAATCTAATTTCCAGCCAACTAATCATTCCATCAGTTTTATGCCACAGTAATTCCATTGAGCTCCACTGGAATGACACAACCTAAAGGGGCTGAAGGTACAGTGTTACCAATCTGACCTCAGTGCACTGGTTTAGGCAGATAAAAGATGGGTCTTAAGGTGCTCTGGGCTCTCTCTCACATTTAACTTCCCCTTGGCAGTGTAAGTATGCTCAGGAACTTGTAGATCCTGAAATAATAACGTGGTTAGAAAGAATGACACCCTAAAAATCCTCAGGAATATGGCACATCTTTCCAAAACTCGTGGATGAACGAGACAATAAGGCTTTTAAAAGCAAGATATGAATTCAGCTTCATTGGGATTGAGCAGAGATTGAAACTAGCATTAGTGTGTGGGATAGACAGGCAAATTTAGAGAGCTTCAGTTATATATACGTATTTTTTTATTATTATTTAGAAATGATAGTTAAACTGAGTTAATCCAGCTTTCTCTTCACCCTCAACTTCTAAAATTCAGTTGTAATTCAAAAGCAATCCAGAGCAAATTAATACAGACATCCAGTTTCACAGCAAAGACCCCTACAACATCACACCAGTTACTCACCTCAGGTTTACAGTCATCAGGACACAGGGCTCTGGTGCTGCAACACCCAGCTTGCTCAGGATCATCACCTGTGAACAGCAAGGTTGAGGGATGCTGCACCAGCATGGTTTACAGAAGGTTCATGTCAAGTTGTTCTCACCTCACTGCAATGGCATGGGTCTAGAAAGCTGAGAGGGCCAGAACGACCTCAACTGCATCAAAAAGAGAGCAGGGGTTTTTAGTTATTTGTTCTGGTTTGCAATAGCTAGCCTCTGATTCACATCCAACAGCCCCTGATGAATGCTGGGACACCAAACCACAGTAGTCTCGGCTGCAACACAAATTATTCACATTCCGTATCACTTTTATTCCATTCACATATCACTTTCAGATATCAAAGTGATTAACACCTGCAGTTACAACTGCATTTACTGATTACAAAATCTATTCAGAACACCAGAGAGCAATGACAAACTCAGAAACTGGGGATTTTTACACCTGAAACTGTCCTGAGAGCACCAAATTTGAATTATGTAAACTAGGTTTTTAACTTCTCCTCTTTCAGATTGAAAGATTGCTGAAAAGCAGCATTTCTAGGAAGTGTTTATGTGCATCATGCCAAGCCTAAAAACCCTGCCCAAGAGAATAGAATAATGTCCTACAAAAAATTTCCAAGCAGAGCTAGGGAACAGGGAAGGGGCTGTCATGAATTTGTTGCGTTGGTGCCTTCCAGAAATTAAAAAGCAATATGCAGTCTGTTCCCATGCCAGCTGTGTTTCTAGAGACTGCTTTCTGTCTACCACAGACCACGTTATTGCCATTTTAAGCTAAGATTTCACTTAATTTACATAGGCTGGGACAGACTGCAGCTGTCTGCTTTTAGCGCAGACGCACTGTCTGGGACTGCAGGTCGCAGTGTGCGAGGCTTTCCTGCTACTGAATTGCAAGCTTGTTTGTTTAAAATAGAAGATCCTGGGACCTATAGTTTTCCAGAGCTTTGCACCTTCAGGAAAAGCAATGGTCAAGGCTGGCCTAGACATAACTAATCACCTAGGAGTTGTTCCACACTGAAGTCCCAAGGTAGAGCTCATGCTTGGTTTGGCAGGTGGATGAAAGCCCTGGTACCTCCTTTGTCGAGCTCTGCAAATAAAGACTGGACACTTCTTTAGCTTGATATCTGCAATGATACTATGTGGAAGGAAATAAATTTTCAGGTTCTTAGGAGGAGGTGAGACGTGGGACTTTTGCAGTCAAAAAAGAATAATCATCCTGAGATAAATAATACAATAAACTCATGATCGGTTGCACATCCAACACACTTTGCTAGAAGACATAAGGTCACAGATTTGTTTCTGATATATCAACCTACACAAAACTGGTTTATGATTTATCCATGCTTTGTGTGCAAACTATAAAAAAATTTTAATATACCTGTGCCTTACATATGCCAAATTGCTTTTAGAGAGGACAGCTTAGTTTTCAGAAGGCACTCAGACCTTGTGATAGACACTCGTGTCTACAGCTACACCGAAGTAAAGAGTGCAGTCCTTACATGAGGAGCTCATGACTGTAGCTGCAAAGGTCTTAGGCAAGGCAACATTTAGCTGGCTTGCACTTTACTTTTATGTTCCTGATGTCCAGAGTAGAGCTGCAGTTTTAAATGAGTACACCCCCAACCATAGTGTTTGTCTTGGCCCAACTCAAGCCAAGTTTGGAAGGAATTAACTTCTGTAGTTTCTATGCAAATATGACTGTAAGTCAATTATCTTACTTCATAAATAGTGAACAGCCAGGGCTCATTGATCTCTCCTGCAGGGCAGTGGCCTGTTTGCCAGGGTCTTCACTTGGAGTAGTAGCTCTCAAGGTTACTCCTTAAAGTTGAGAGAATCCTTGACTCAAGAGATTCTCAGTAAGAGATTAATAGCATGCTAAACTCTGAAATCTTAGCTAAGCAACACAAAGGATTGATCATGCACATATAATCCTTGAGACATAAACTACTGACCAAGTCTGGGACTAAGTTTGGACTTAGGCACGCATAAACTCCCTTCTGAGAAGGATCTTAGGACATGAGGACTTCTTAATCTTTCTGGACTTCTTAACTCAGTGGGGGTCTCTTTCCCTGCCTGTTTTGTCTGAGCCTGTCCTCTATGCCATAAATAATCAAGTCCACCTTGTCGTCGGATGTTATTAAACCCCTGTCACATCTACCATCAAGCTTTGCAAAATCACTGGGTTATATCAATAAACATATTGGTACTTCTTTCTTAGGAGTGACATCCATGACACAGTCATGACTGCTATGCTATAGCTGTCAGAGCCCAGAGCCAGCCTTCTAAGGAAACAACAGGACATCTGGGTTCCTCACAAAGCTTGTACATAGCCCTAGCCAAGGGGTCCTGTGCCCTGTTTTGCAAAGTAGCTGCATTCAACAGAAGTGGAGCCCATCCTTTGCATCAGATATGCACTCTCATGTTCATGGGGATGGCTGCCAAACCCTCTGGAGCACGGATGCTTAATTTACTTGGTGAACACAGTAACCCACTTGGTTATTGTATGAAAGGAGAGAGCAAAGAGCCTCTTCTGGCTCCTCGATGAAACTGCCAGGACTGAAACATTTCTTGCTAAACTCAGCATTATCACCTTTTTTTTTACCAGTTTGTGTTGTCTGATAGTCTTCTCCACTACGGGATTAGGAAACTTTAGTACTGGGATGCACACTTCCAAGTCCCACATGGGCATGAGTGGGAGCTACTGCCTTGTCTGTCCCATCTTGCTGGGCTCATCTGTGAGTAAAACTGGCTCCAAAGAACTTTACTGTGAAAAGCTTTCTGTAACTGTGCCCCAATGATCTGAATGGGCTTCAGTGTGCGCTCTGAGACTCACTTTGGTAAGGCTTGGGTCCGTGAAGGGATTAGCACATGTCAGCTGAGCTGCAGTAACACTCCAGGTGTTTGAAGCTCCCTGGGATGTGCAGCAGGGCTAAGAGTGTTGCACAAAGAGCTGAGCTATGGAAGCAGCCTGCAGCTCCCAAGGGCCTGCCAGGACCCACGGGTGCCCAGTCACACTGGCACATCTCTGAGCTCTCACTGTAAACTGCCTGAGCCTGCCTGTATAAAGCCATTGCCCTCGGCCTGAGGGAAATCTGCAATATATTTCAGGACGCACAGGGGAGCAGCAGACCCACTCAGCCAAAATTTTGAAAACTGTAAGTCTCAGAAAATCTGGGAGCAGGTTTTGGGTTAGGTGGCAAATTGAAGCACAGGTACAAAGGAGAAGTGTCAGGCTGTTTTGTTTTCCCTTTGCTGTAATACACACTTTGCTTTACTGAACTGCTTCATTTGGGACACCTGCTTGGGACAGGCTGCTGCAGTTAGCTGTTACATCCACCTTCTGAAAAATGAGTATGACATCAGAGTGACTTCAATTTTTTATAAATATCTATTGCCAATTTAATTCACACGTCAGCACAGACCTGAAGTTAAAACGGAAGGGGACTGAATATTATGCCTGCCTTTTAAGGCTGGTGAAATTTCCCTTCTTTGTGGAAAAAACTTCTCACTTACATATTTCACTAGTATCTACCATCACAAGCCTTAGATTTTGTCTCTCACAAGCCTGCATCCCGTAAATCCCTGTAATTGCATGCAGCTGTTTGTGAGCCATCCGCTGCAAATTGAAAGCGTGCATTGAAAAAGCCCCTAAGCAGAGAATCTCTGAAAGACGTGCTGAAAAAGCTGCTGATTTACCAAAAAGCCCCCCTCTGCTCTGCCCTCCTCTGCCCTCCTCTGCTGTCGCTACCTTGCAGTTTATGACATCCAGATAGTGGGAGGTCTGACAATCCGAAGCAGGCAGCAAGCAAGAAATTCCATTCCTGTTGCAATCAGTAATTCCTCCGTGGAGGCTGCTTTTTCGTGAGTGTGTGCTTGCGCTTTCTTTTGTGTCACTTCAAGAAGGGCTCTGATATTATTATTACTTTAAATATAGCTTGCCCTGGGGCGGGGAAATGCACAAGGAAAGAGCCTGCAAGCAGCCTATCTCTCAGAAGAAAAGAACAAGCCTCACAGCACGGGAACTGGTTTCACTCAAGTGTGCAGTTTAGAAGTCAAAAAACTATTTGAAATACAACCATTGTGGAGGAGACTGAAGAAAGAAGACACAGAACTGGCTAAACACAGTGAAGAATGTGTTAAACCGGGGTGCAAAGTGCGTCTAATTGCAGTTTGAAAGTGAGCTCTGAAGTGCAATGTAAGTCTTCCTTAAACTGTGTTCTTTTATAATAGTATCTAGTTGTTTAATTTCCATTCTGAAGCCATGCTGGGCCAAAAGGTACAATTAGCTACAAAAATCAGCATGGAGCAGAATGTGTAGTCTCTGATATGAGGCTGAAAATGATACTGAAATACAACAGAGGACAGAGACTATCAGCCATATTATGGAAGATACACAATAAATAAGAGCATATTTAATTATTTCAAGAGAAAGATGCTGGATGGAATAATTAATCAACTTTCTTAATAGAGAAGCAAGAGCTCTGCCGTTTGATACGGCAAGCTATTTTAATACTGCTGTGTTTAAAATTGTGTGATTACAGTTACCAATAGCAATAACATGTAGCTCCAGAGGAGAGTCCTAGTGGTTGCAAAAGTTTTCTCTTTTATTTCTCCAACATTTTTGCTCTCTGAAGCCTCAAGTCCCCATTCTGTATCCTACAGCCCGGTTTTACTTTTCAGCTGGATTTTCAATATATGCCAACACTGGACTTCCTATGGAACTGAAAACAAAACATTTCAGCTTTTGGAGTAATTCTGGTATGTTTTTCTACATCACACTAGTGACAAAAATACACTCAACAAAAGATTGTGCTCCCTCAACTTCTGGCATGGAGAACTGAGGAATATAATGCCCAATGGTGACAAACGGTGATAATTGCCTGTTTTTCCCAATTTATCTCTGTGGTTTTGGACTTAGCAATGGATATTCTTTGTGATGGAGAGAGCTCTGTGAACCCAACTGCAAACCCCTTCATACAAATAAATCATGAGAGAAGATTCTACAGAAATGTTTACGGAGCTGGAGAAATTAATATATCTCATCTCTGCAACTTGACTGTGAACTCTGACAACCTAACCAATCTTTCATGTGAAAGTAACATGAGCCCACCGTGCTGCCCTTCACAGAAAAACTGGCCAGCTTTGCTGACAGTGATAGTGATTGTTTTAACCATTGCTGGAAATATTCTTGTCATCATGGCTGTTTCACTGGAGAAAAAACTACAGAATGCCACTAACTATTTTCTAATGTCACTTGCAATAGCTGATATGCTGCTGGGTTTCCTTGTCATGCCTGTGTCCATGTTAACCATACTGTACGGTGAGTATTAGCTGTGTAACCTACTGCATGTATTGACAAGCCTTAAACATTGCATGCAATAGCATCTTGTTGTTATTATGATTTCATTCTCTTACCACAGAAAATTGTTATCACTCCATATAAGTTGAAATATATGTTACTGGTTAATGGATGGAACAGGTGAAGTACTTGAATCTTTTCCCACTTTGTATTTCAAGCTACAGGCTTGAAAAAACACAGAACATTAGTTTATTACTACATTGTCAGATGAATTGTCTCAAAGTGTATATGAAGATGCTTTGTTCTTTCTATTGCTTCCAGGTTTTTTCCCCGGCTCATAATTTTCATATTCCCAATGCGAATGTAGGGTCCTGCCAGTTACTTTGCTCTGCAAACATGAAACACTAATGACTACTTTTAGATTCATACTAGGCAGCCCCCTCAATTATTTTTAATTAACTAATACAGAAGTAAATAATTTTCTTATCACCAATACCCTGCTTAGACATCTACTTACTAGCAAATGCTGGAAAAAATATTGAGGGAGTGAAGAAATGGATGGGTATTAATTCAGCCTGTTTAGAAACATTTACAAATGCAAAACTATAATTTCTTAAGAGAAGTTATTTAAGTTAATAATGACTCACAGTTCATGTCCTTGCAGGTGATTAATAGCAGATCTTTCTTCTCATTTTGACCAAAACCATTTGCAACACAGCTCACACAGGAAAAAGCAGCACCCTATATGTTCAGCACAAATTTTGTCAGGCTGTTACTGCCCCTAAACTTCAGAAATGAGTCTTCCAGTGCTACAACTGAATTGCTACAGTTCAAAGAGAAGCTAGACACTGTCAGGAGGAAAGTGAGATAGTTTGGAAAGATTTCTATTACTTCACTATTTTGAGACTTAAGGTCCAAACATGAGCCTGTGACTTAAGGGAGATTTAATCCAGAAAGCTGGAAGTTTATTTTCCATTTTCAGTATCTCTACGCAGATCGCCCTCAGTAGCATTTGCAAACTGCATTTGGCATCAGTGATGGTGCAACACTGTGATTTACCGTATTAGTGTGCAATTACCTCTGGCGGGAGAAACGGCGTGAGGCAGACATTGTAAAACAGAAACTGTCCGATGGGTGAGATTTAAGCCGTGCGTGATTTCCTGAGACAAGCAACAGGGACTCCTGCTGGCCAGGCTCCGCTGCCGAGGGAAGAGACGGCCGCAATCCGTGTCTCGGGAGGGCTTTGGGGGTTGGGGGCACGGATGCTTTTCCCGCACGGCCGGAAGCCGGAGCCCTCGCCCCGGGGAAAGGCTGCGCCGCCCTCCGTGGCCACGGCCGGGGCACAGGAGCCGCAGCGCGCCTGAAGGCATAGGGGAGGGGCTGTGCTGGCTTTGCCTCCTCTCTCCCTGTTCTTCCCTTGCAAGAACAGGAGTGGGAGCAGCATAACTTGGAGTGGAAAATCATCTGGTGGCTCACACTGGTACCAGGAGAACCATCTTGGTGTGGTGCACCATCAACCTCCAGGATGATCGTGGAGGGAAACCTCTCCTTCCACAGGAGCATTTTCTTGGCCTCAGCTGCTCAACTTCAGCCACATCACCTATGCTGACAGTCTTGAGCCCAAACTGGTGGCCTTTGTGCACACCTGCTCTGCCGGGACACCTCCAAGGCTGTGGAACAAGTGTGCTCCAACACCCCTTCTGCAGCCTCTTCAAGGGGTACGGTGATTGCTTTGCTGAAAGGAGAAATTATTTTCTTGAGAGCTTTATAGCTACTGTGGGCAATTCTGGTTCAGGTGCCCAGCCATGCCAGCCATGTGCCTGTTCCAGTCTGCACCCTTTGGGCTGGGCAGGGTTCTCCATCCACCCAGCAGCCCCAGACTCTGCTAGAAGAGGCAGCACCCCGTAAGTGCTGCCAAGGTGGATGTGTCTACAGAGCAGGAAACTTCTAAGGGTGCACCTTATTGCAATCCAGCCTTTTCTCCTCTCGTATACTTTGCACTTTCTTGAATCTGTAGTCTCTAAGGAAGTTTATCTGGCAGATGCTGTTTTATCCCTGCCCCATCCTGGTTTATAGCAAAGACAAGAAGTCCAGAAGGATGCCACAAATCTGTTCCCAAAGGTCACTGAAACAAGAGAACAGATGTATATTGTCAAGTGTAAAAATATTCTAACAGTTTTCTCTGTGTAAACTGGCCTGGCCTGACAGAGAGGAGATACTGGGAAGTCATGCCCCTGAAAGCCAGCCATCACATAACACACTCCAGGGACCAGATTTCCCAACAGGAGACCAGAAAACATGGTAAAATACATCCATAACTGCTGTATGGCTTGTCAGGGTCAGCTCATATTACAGCAACCCAAGAACACCAAGAAATATGTCTTCTTAATACTCACTGAGACTAAATTTAACTAGGCACAGACCTACCTCCTCCACCTCCCTCCATTCCTGCTGTTGCAAATCTTCTACTGTATCTCCAAAGAAGACAGGCGCTCCCCAAAATACTAGCGTATACTCACAATACGAGCTTTGGCATTGCCCCCCGCCACACCATCATAAGCATATATTATATACTCAATAATATATTCTAAATTGCATCATTACAAGATAAGGACCCTGATAACTGCAAAACTTGCTCCAAGGAGAACTATTAGTGGTTCCCTGCAGGAATAGAAGGGCTTTTGAATGGAGGTCCTGTAGGGCTCTGCTTAGCCTGGGTCTGCTCAGTACTGCTCTGAACAACATGAATAGTGTGTGGAGTGCAAGCTTACACAGCTTTCCAAAAGCACCACGTTGGGAGAGGTTACAAGCACTCAGAGGTACAGGATGAGAATCATCAACAAGAATCTGGACCCCTGAAGAGAAGGTCTGAAACCAACAAATAACATTCAGTGAGGATAAGTGCAAAGCTAAAGAAGCAAACCAACTTCTCCTGGGGAAATATGTCCAGGCTTCAACAATGCTGAAAAAGATCTGGCTGTCAAAATGTACCATTAGCTAAACATGCTTCATTAGCATGATATTTTCATACAAAAGGCACTTACCAGTCCAGGTTGTATAAGTCATTCCCTTCAAGATCTATGAAGAAATCTTGTATTTCACTTAGCAGTCAGGAGGCCTTTGCAAGAGTACTGAGTCCTGTTCTAATCACTGAACAGTATACAAGATGCAGATAAATTAAACAGATTCCGGGTCAGAGAAAGAAGAACTATAAAAGTTTTAAAAGCATGATCTGTAAGAAAAAGATAAAGTACTTGGCTTTTCTTAGAATGGAAAACAAAAAAATTAAACACAAAACTAGGCAAGACATGATAGCCATCTCCCAATAGCTTTGAGAAAGGAAAGTAATCAATTAATCTTCATAGGTAGTGGAAAGAACAAGGAAAAAGTAGGGCTTAATTTGCAGCAAAGAAGCTGTAGGTTGGATACTGGTAAACACTAATGCATCTGCTTTGGATTACATTCCCTGGAGGAGCCTATATTCAATGACAGAGGGAATATCCTTATTTAGGTATGTGGTAGAGGCCTAAAGACAGGTGAGGTAAATATCACTGGTATGCAACAAAATAATTTTTCTTCTTTAGCTTCCATTAAATTTAAAGTTTTACTTTCAGAATTAAGGCAGCTTGGCATATCAGCAGGTGTTGATAATGCAGTAATTACGTAGATAAAAAGTCCTAAAGCAAAATTGAGAACTTGCAGATTTACAACGACAAAATTGCTTCTCTTTTCATAGATTTGCTGCCAAAAAAGTTTAATCATAGCACCAAGCACTAGCATTATGCAAATAGAATTAAAAAGAAAAAACATATGCTGCCTGTAGCCTGGGAAAGAAGCAGAGTTAACCCCAAAAACTACAGTTAGAAGGCTGCAAACAAATAAAAATATTTTCTCAAAACAGTGTTAGGCAGCTTCTAAATGTATCACTTACTACTACTTAGTACTTACTACTATCTGCCTAGAAAGATATATGCACTAAGACATGTGTCACAACAAAAGATATATGCCACATCTTCAGCTGATGCCAACTTTCTTTTGTGCAGGATACGAATGGCCTCTCCCTAGAAAGCTCTGTGCCATATGGATCTACTTGGACGTGTTCTTCTCCACTGCGTCCATCATGCATCTCTGTGCCATCTCACTGGATCGCTACATTGCCATCCGAAACCCCATCCACCACAGCCGCTTTAACTCGAGAACTAAGGCTTTTGCCAAAATAATTGCTGTTTGGACCATTTCAGTTGGTAAGTGAGGCAATATTTCAGCATGTAATTGCAGATTTCCAGCTTTTTGAGAGGATTTGACATATATACTGCAGTCTAAAACTTTATTCTCTGCCTGCAGTACTTTGCTTTCCACAGTCTAAGGAGTGCTGTAATGTAGTAATTATGCAATGGAAATCAACGACAACAGTGGGAAATGGAGGAGAACTGAGCAGCACTGAAAGGATATACATCAGTGGTAGTATGACTGCATTCAAGTTTATTTTAAAGATGTGTTGATTTCCCATATTGATTATCCATCATTACCTAAACATCTGAAAAGAAAAAAAATACATCAACTGAAAAAATATTTCCCTGTTTCATGTAAGTCAGCTGTTCCCAATTTCTTAGTAGGGTAACTTGCTTACAGATTTTTCTCATGGGCAGATCTTCTTGGCCTTTCTCGGTACGTTTGGTGGAGAATTTATGCATCCTATTTGGGAGAAAACAGGTACTGTGTACAGTGAGAATGAGAGGAGTCTCTCCAGAGGATGGTTCAGAGTTAAAGTCTAGAATAGGTGTTCTGAATGACCCAGTACACAAATCTCTTTTTGCACTGGCAAAACCCAGAACTTCAAAACTAGGCATGGGAACACTGATCATTCATTCCCATAGCGGCAGCATGTCCAGAGCAGTCTTATGGCACAGGAGTTGGAAGAGTTTGGTGTCTGATGCCATCAGGGATTTCCTCACACCCCTGGGGTGGAGGTTCTCAAATGCTTTGAAAACATGGTTCCTTTTCAGCATTTGTAGTTTTGTAGACCCTTGAGCATGGGCAGCTCACTTATTCGGAGGCAAGAAAAATTCACTCTTTTGCCCTGGAAGAGATGTGAGCTGTCAGCAGTCAAAGGTAATTAGCTCCTTCCCTGGCTAATACAAATTATCGCAAGTAGTAACTGCGATCCCTTACCACTCTTCCAAGAGGAGGGAAAGGAAATGATGCCTAACATGCTGCCAGCCTGGCACTCTAAATTGTCTCCTGACCTCCCTCTTGATCCTGGCCCACAGTCTGAGAAAAAGCAGTCTAGGATTTTTGGGATTTAAAATAGCTGTATCTTCTGCTGCACAGCAAGAAATCGTGGGAGTCCTCACTCAACAGGAGGACAGATCTGTGTCCTCCACAACCTGATGAGGTTCAACAGCGTCTGGCTCTGGGGTGCATTCAGCTGATTAGATGTAGATGTTTAGCACAGGCCAGGTGAACTCCACTCGGAAAATACCTAGCTCTCAACTATAAAGCAAGCCTATAGCAACTCGGATGTAGATGTCTTCATTTAGATTAGATGAATCATATCTTGTCTCTTCTACAGTACATTTTTTTAACCCAGTAGAAAACATATTACCTACTCTGTCCAGTTTTTCCAATTTTTGACACTGCTAAGTGCAAGTATTTTCAGTGCATTTCTCTATATAACATAAGTCAAGCATTCCTTAAAATTGTGCATACTGTGTTTGTCAGCACTAGTGTGTGGTGCCTTGTGCTTAGTGTGTGTGAAATTATGGTCCTTTTAAAACACAAATTCACAGAATGATCAGAATGGCCATTCCAGGGGCAAACCAGTGGTCCAACCTTCTCAGCATCTTTCCTCAGACAGGTGCTTACTGACATGGTATCTGAATGAGCTCACTTTTAAAAGGAATCCAGAAAAAAAGTGTTACATTAGCCCTATTAGGTAGAACGTGGTTTATGTCTTGTAGCAGGAGGGTTTATATATTTGGTAGTTTGATATTTAGTTTCAAAAGTTATGGCTTTTCTTTGTAGTAATAACTGATAACGTATCCATTGTAAAAACATCTTTTCTGCTCTCTGGAGAAACTTTCTTCTAACAATGATGAGATGAGTCACAGATGTTACTATTATTATGTCAAGTGATAGCAACGTGGTCCCTATTTATATAACTCTGAAAAATATAACTCCTTATTTTATTGGAAACCACTCAGGTGTGGCATAAGTGAAGAGGACAGGATCCTGTTTTACTGCAGCTGGGTAAGGACATGTGTAAGGGAACAGTGGATGTCAGGAAAACAGGAAGGGTTATAGGGTAAACTCCCTCTCATTCACACGTTACGTGTCACCAAAACAGTGAGAAGGTTAAATAGGTACAAATGAACATAGGCACGCACACTTCAGTGGGCTGGAATGAAGTGGTGCTCAGCTGGTTTCTAGTCCATGGAAGCAAGGGACATGGGGAGACCATCTGAAGGAAGACTGGCCGGCTTCCAGCCTGGCAACAAGCTATAGCAAATGGGATGTGCTCCAGAGGACAGATAAGAAAGCAAAGACATAGGAAGCTGTACGAAACTGATGAGCCAGTCACTGCCACGCTGGACTAAGGTTGCCCTACCGCTGCATTAATAGAATAAAGAAAAAGGCCAGTATTATAAGGAATCTTAACAGATTCCAGATCGCCCATGAAACCTGCTGTCAGTCATCAACACTTATCCTCCTGAACTGCCACCACCCAGCTAAGAATATGTAAGAAATGGATTTCTGAAGGTGCTTTCTATATCACTTACTAATAGGAAATGCTTTCTGACCAAAGAGGTGCTTCATGTATCATTTACCAGTCTCCAGGCTCTCAGTGCTACTTAGAGTGACAGGGCTATAAATTATTTAACTCTTTGCATTTTCACATAGCTATGGCTGAGAACTCTCGCTGGGATGAGTGAGGTGAGGATGGTGAGGCACTGGCATAGGTTGCCCAGAAAAGCTGTGGATGCTCCATCCCTAGAAGTGCTCAAAGCCAGGTTGGATGGGGCTCTGATCAACCTGGTTTAGTGGAAGGTGTCCCTACCTGTGGCAGGGGAGTCCAAATGAGATTATCTTGAAGGTCCTTTCCAACCCAAGCCATTCTATGGTAACTGGCACAGGCAGAGCTGGTGTTGGACACAACACACCCTCCACAGCACACAGTGTGGCTGCCATCTCATTTACAGATTCAGACCCAAGGTTTTGCTCTCCAGCCTCAGATAGATATCCTTTGACTTCCCCATGCTCCCAGAGTTTGCAGCTGAGCTAGTGACCTGTGAACTCTCCTGATGTATGAGACAGACGGTAAAAAGCAAGAGAAAGAAATGAAAGGTGTTATGTTCCCCCGTGCAGAGGTTCATTTCAGCAGAGGAAGAGGGGGGAAACAGCCAACAGTTTCGTGTTGGCAGCACATTTAATCAGTTCCACTGACCATGCAAACAGCTCAGGCTGAACTGAACAGCACTGATGAACACACCGGGCTGTCAGATGCTGCCTGCTTGATGCATCTCTCAATATGGAAACAAAGTGTTCAATCCTACCACTTGTCTTTCAACCTTCTGTCTTTCAACCCATTCTTCTTCTAGGAGAGGATCTTTCTTCTATTGCCATTAGAATTTAATTAAACTAACAGCCTTTGACAAATAGTATTGTCAGGGATTCCTGGAAATCCAGGAACACTATATCACCTGGATTACCCTTATCTACCTGCTGACTGACTCCTGAAAATACTTCTAGCTGATTTGTGGGGCATGAGTTCTAGCTGATTTGTGGCGCCTGAAGAAGATCTCCTAGTGCTTTCCAACCCATCTAGATTATAACTTCTAGTGTACCTAGTTAATTACATTTTTGTTCACAAAATTTTAATTTTTTAATTTTCCTTTTATTCACTGAATACACAAATACATTCAGACGATTTTGACCAAAGGCAGTCCATCAGTGATCTTCTTTCCATTGGCTTCAGTGACCTATGAAGCACTTAAAATACAGCAGAAAAAAAGCACAGATAGTTTAATTTACTAGACTTCTAAAGTCTTGATTTTCTCAGTTTAAAAAATAAATAAATTGTGTTAACATTTGTTTTTGCATTTAGTGGAAGAAGAGCATTTAGCCAGCAGCCTTTGTTTCACTAGACCATGTAATGCCACAGGCAATTGGTTTAAAATAGATTCTAATTACTATAACAGATTCTAATCACTATAACAGATTCTAATTGTGTCTTTAATTCTTAAATCATCCAGTATGCACAATGGCTAGATAATTAGATTATTTGTAGCTGTTGAAGGCAAAAGCTCATTAAAACCTGAAACTTTTTCATTTGTTTTACAGCACAGAGGTCATTATTGAGAACAGGTGTAAAAAGCCAAAGGATTTTCCCCTGCTGGAAAAAAGTATAATTTTGAACAGAACTGGAATCTATAGAATTGTAAATAAATCCTGTACTGAAAAATACATGTAAAATACCTTTGAGTCCTTAATGGGCCTAACAAATGCATTGCTCTGCACGAGGCCAACAGTGCATCATTCCCTCTTTGAAAGGGTAACATAAAAGAATTACAGGCATGAATGGTAAGTCCTTATATATAACATTCCTCAATTCTTATTTCTGTCTATTCCTCTGTTAATGGTCTAAGTAATGTGAAGTCTGATGAAGCCCAAGAACTTTAAGCTGAGTTTTCTCTTATCATTTCTCACTCAGCCTACACATCTGTTCACTGCCTTCAGGCAGTCTCTGCACTCCCCAGTCACTAACAACTTAGATTTATTCAGTACTTTTCATGCAGAAAAAAAAGCCCAACATGGATCTGGATGAAGCTGGTAAAATATCTCCCACCACATAACTCTGAAATGTTGCCATTGCTTCTGGGGCTTCCAAAATGTGAAATCTTCACTGTAGCATGTGAAGCAATGTTCTCCAAAACGGACGATGAAGTTACCTCCAGGTGTACGAATCAAGCTCAGTGCAACCGAGCCCCCAGCTAATTTGGCAGTGTGACATTTTATGCTGACGCAGAGGCTTATGCCTCCTTCACAGGCAGCCTGCAATTTCTGTGCATGACTTCTTGTTGCCTTACAGCATACAAAGGGCCAGGGAAGCAGCAGGGATTGGGAGAGTTCAACCACCAGTGCCTCTGGATTGTGTTTTGCTGACAGCTTTGGCCTCCTTAGGCTCAGTCTTCTTTCCATCAAGGACAGCTTTCATTTGAAAATCCCTTTACAGTTTTCAAAAGACACAAACAGCTAATCAACTGCAAGCTGGGACTCCCTGTCCGGAATCTACTACACATCCATTTCTTCCAGATGACATAATTTGCCATTTCAATCAAGTCTAATTTATTGATGCCTTGGCATAGGGAAAGATCATTTGTTATAACACGGAATATATTGCCAAAATATATAAAATTGCAAATAATTACATGCTGAACTATACTCTGACAGTGTAGATTTAAAGCTTAGCACCTAAATTTGGAAGTGCTGGAGCTAAACTTGAAATATCTACTACACTACCCTCTTTCCCATCTAGTCATTCACTCTGCTTCCATTTCTTCTTTTGAAGACTTGACTTTGCATTCTTAGCAGTTTTTATAAACATTTCCCTAGGGAACATTTCTTTTATTTTTATTATACTCATGAAACCATCTCTCAGAGAGTGAACATACTGTTTGCTCACTCCAGCTGCAGGATCTCAGGAGCAAACATTGTACGTTTTATGTTTGGGCTACCCTGGGACCTTTACCATTTGTGGACGTAGATGCTGCCATAAAAATAAAATGAAGTTGTAAAAAATTTTTGCACAGCATATAGAGAAATTTGCATCAATTATAATGAAGGGTGTTGGCATGAAATTTCATGAAAAAAGTATTAGAGCTTCAGAACCATATCAGAAATAAAATCTTCATTATATTTCTTCACAGAGACACAATCTATGAGGCTCAGTAGTCAACAACAATTATATCAGTAGAAAGTTCATTGCCATACTAATGACTCCTAAAGTAGTGACAAGTAATGAGAAAACAAGCCCTTCATGTACAGGTTGTCTGGGGGAGGGTAATGTTCAGTTCCATGGGAAAGGAACATTCAGCACTGTTATGCACATTTCTGAGTTGACTAGTACATGTATTCTGGTTAGGAGGCATTACTTAAGATGCTGAGAAAGAGGCATAAATATCCTATTTACTTTGATGTCAATTATCCCTGTATTTCCCACGTAACAGAACCCTTTGCTTGATTTGTTCTACTCAGAAGAGTGAACACATCCACGAGACCATCAGCTTACCACATGTATCTCCCTCCCATAACTGTGAAGGTTCAAAAACCTTGCATTTTGAACTTGTATATGTTTGTTCACCTGACAAGGAGGTGTTACTAAGATTATACTTTTCTTTATGGAAAAAAAAATGCTTAAAGGAATGTTAATGGTTGAACTGTTTTCTAAACTCTCCAGATTCAGAAACACAGAGAGAAAGAAATGAGACACAGGCATGTGTCCATAGGGACACATCTGCAAACCAAAGACACTGAGCAACCCAGCATTCACCTGGGTGGGGGAGAATATATTATACCAGTAAATATGTGTCATCAAAGGAAGAATAATTATTATGTATATATTTACCCTGTTCTTTGGGTAATTACATCAGGATGAGATGAAGGGTTTTCCCTAGGAAAAAGGCACACACTCATTTTGTGAGCACTTCTTTTGCAAGAAGCAATCTGCCTTATGGGTGACAAAAGGAATGAGGAGTGGTCACGACATTATTGTGTGGCTTTGGTTTTATTTTTAAAGGCAAGTTATAAACAGTAGAGCTGTGTTTTTAATAGCACAGCTGTGTGGAAAGAACCTGGTTAGTCAAGGTGCTGATGAAAGAATTTGTTCTCTTTTTTTGTTTTTAAACTTGTCTTTGTTTTGAAGACCACAAGGACTATGTCCATCTTCCTTTTGAAGCTATTGGCAAAGAAGCATTAAGAAGCATTATTTGGACAAGGCCTGTCTTATTATCAGGTTTTTTTGAATGAATAAGTAAGTGTTGTTAGGTTCCATTATGACCTATAATCAGCCAGTCTCTTTTTGTAGGGTATACCAGAGTAAATGGAATTTTTTAAGAAAAAAGGCAGTAACATCACAGTGCCATAATCTCCCCCTTCTCTGAAAGACTGTATTTTTTAGCCAGCTATGTTCCCAGTACAGCATACAATACATTCAAGTGTTCAGAATGGACTCCCCACGCATAGGGGGAAGGATGAGCCTGGGTCCTGTTACAGGATACCCTTTTCTGCAGAAAGTGCAGTGTGAGTTGTTGCAAAGTGCGGAAAGGACTTAGTCACAGGCCTGCTCTAATCTTTCTCCGGTAGGTCTCTACAACAGCACATGCTCAAAAGAGGATGCCATATTCACCAAGAAATTACTTGAGCATCTCTAGTCAGAGGAGCTGGCTTTCTGCATAGAAAATGCCACATGCAATACAAATGAGAGCAAAAGATGTGAACAAGGAATTATGTTGAATTCATAAACTCTGTCATCTGTACACTATAACTGCACTTCATCACCTTCTAAATTAAAAATGGTGCTGGTAAAGTAGCACTATGTTGCATAAAAAGAAAATATCAAGAAAAGAGAAAATTTTATTCATTTTTAAATTATACAGAACAATTTCACAAGTTCCTTTATTTATTATATTTGACTTAAGCCAGATGATGTTAGGAAAGACCCATGTATCACAGAATTCTTTAAAATTAAATCCTTACATTTATCTTCATCAGCAGGAACATTGCAAACTATTGAACACTCAGGTTGCAGTTAACTTTCCCCACATATTACCTGACCTGTGCCATTGGCATCCCTTCTAAGTAGAAGCCTAGATAATAAAGATAATAAAAGTCAGGGGATTTGTCAGAACTGCAACAACATATTCCTAATTACCTGCAACAAATTTAGAAATACCTGTCAGGTGATTTTTCCTATGATGTCCTCCAGGGTCATTGATGGAAAATAGCTTGTTGAGCTCCTATGATGTCCTGAAAGCAGGCTGTAGCATTGTGATAAAGGCTCTCTTTTCTGCCTGATCAAAATTGGAATCTGTGTATTTCACAGTATTCAATCCTGCCTTTATGTTGGAAATAAATCACACCCACTGGGAAGAATTACTTCCTTTTGGCAGAACATAGCCCTTGTTAAGACTTTTTGTATTTGATCTGAGTTTTGAAATGTCAAATTGACCGCAGGATCATAGACTGAGCTGAACTGTGAGTATCCTGAGAGAAAAATGGTGTGATTTTAGGTCCCAGGTGCACTGAGTGAGGAGGGTAAATTTCCTCTTACAAGCACATAAGTAGTCAGAAGTTTTAGATTTAAAGTTCCCCAGTTAAATCCAGCTCTGCCTTGCATACCACTGCAGGACATGAGGAGGTCACTCCTGCATTTCTTATTGCAAGGACAGTTCATGTATGTATTTTTCATTTTCAAGGTGCTTTGTGACATTTAACAGAAAGATAAGCCTAGGGATCATACTGTAGCACTCACACCAGCAGATGGGAAATATGGGTGGATATGATCCCTTTTTCTCTCTTCTTAATGCTGTTATCTTGTAAATGTGACCAGGGCATAAACTGGTTTGAGTTCAATCAGGGTGAAGGGCATTAGCTGCATGGTGGACAGTGAAACATAAAGCACAGGATCCTAACTCATCATCTTTAGACCTGTGCAGGTCTCTCAGCTGATTCTCATTCTGTTTTTCCTTCCAAATTATCTATCACATCAGGACATTTATCCCAGTAACTGCCCAGCCATTGCTGCAGTCTCCTTGTATAAGCAGTAAGAAGCTGACTGCTTATTATGCAGCTTCTGCAAGCAACCACAAAAGGAGGCATAGAGAAACAACTGGGACATGGTCTGAGGTCTAGAAAATCCAGAACAATTACAGTTTTTGTTACCTGTGCCCTTTGGATGGAGTGTGAAATTATTGTAAAAACATAAATTATAATAATTTAAAAATTTTTCTGATAGCTACATTCAGTGTCCTTTTAAACTACACAATGAGGCCAAGTAGCACTGCTGAAGAAATCTCAGAGATACTAACAGAAATCTCTATTCAGTTCAGTGGAGCACTAAGGCAGAGTTAAGTAAATTATCAGCATTCAACAAATCACACCATGTAATAATTAAAAGACAGAGATATAAAAACTAGGGTATTAGGGGACCTTGTCACTTAGACTGCTCTAGGAGGCATCACATTATTTTCTTATGGTAGTGGAATATCTAAGATCTTTCCATAAGTTCTAGCTTATTGCTGCTATAACTATTCTTTTAAGCATTACTGTGTATGTAGCATGTATAGCACATAATAAATTATCCCCAAGGATCAAAATCTAAAAAGACAAACTGGTAACATCCGATCTGGGAAGATCCTAGAAAAAAAGGTAGGGTATTTCCTTATTCTCAAAGCACTATTATCCCCAAATCTGCGATCCTAGGGGCCTGAACAGTGAACACTGCAAGGCCATCTGACATGGAATACAGAAGGGTCCTATGCTTAACAGAGGGGGTGTCACAGGTGGCTGGAGTTGATCCTACACAGGGGCTCTTTTCCTTTGCAAACTGACATATTTACCTAGGCCAGTGCCAACCATAAATTTGCAACTTATTTTGAGTAGAAATTAAGCCATTGCTACCGGGAACTTAAAAACACCAATGCAATATAAACAACATCAATTGAGAAAACAGAAAGAAAAAGGGTGTTTGGCCTGCTCTGCTGCATTTTTCTGAGCCACAGAAGCAGTAGCCTTAAATAGAATGAGGAGAATCCTGTCCCTCTGTGCAGAGATAGGCTGGAGACCTGTGGAACCCCTTGCAAATATTCAGACTAAGCATTAAGCTCTTTATTGTAAAGCCAGTCACTTTTCACCACTTCTAATCACAATGGATGAAGGGGTTTTACAGCCACCATCAGCCTACGTCCTCTGGAGGAGACCATCAAGCCCAGCTCCCAAATGGTAGCAGAATTGTAACTGCTGTCCACCTTGGGCTTGGGTTCTACTCAGACAGCATCCCCCAGGCAAGTTGCTTCCTCACCTTTCTTTATTTATTTCTAGCTGTTTGATAAGTGTAGACTTCTATATGCCTCTATTTCTATATGCCCTTTAGTGACTGGGTAACCGTCTTAGACATAGGGATAACAACTTCACTCAATTAGAGATCTCTGTGAGAAGCCAAGAAACACCTTGGTAGAAGCCTCTGTCCAAATCAAAAATAATGTCACTAGCTGAAAAGCAAAGACTGTATTGGGGAATATGGTCCACTGGAAACTGCTACGCCAAAGGTTGTATCTTCCTCAAATACTCAGAAGGTCTGAAAAATCCAACACGAAAATCAGCAGAACCAGAGCGTGAACAAGTCCAGCAGCATAACTAACAAAGAGAATTTGAGGAGAGCATAGGCAGGAAAAGCATTTAAAGCCAAAAGCAAAGAAACTGCTTCCTGCATTTGGATTCTTGCTGTCTTTAGGAAATAGGGCTGTGTGCACATTTTGAGGATTTTATCAAAGCAGAAAGTGACTCCATCAGTGGCTTCCTCTCTCACAGCTCTCTTCCTCTCTCTGGAACCCAGGATTTCTAAACAGTTGGGTCAAAAAGGGCTACCTGTCCTTCATTCCTTGCACTGTCCTCCCTGTAATTCTCCTCTAATCCTGTTAATATTTATTTTATTATCCCAGTTCTACAAATTAATTTGGAGACACATATCTCTGTTCTTGTTAAGAAATATGCTTCAGGACCGAGGACATAAATGAGAAACATATTAGGAAACACAGACTTCTCTGATTTTGTTTTTTTAAAGTGAAATAGATGATTTATGGTATAAATTATCATTTACCATACTTTTCTCACAGAAAAAGAATTGAATATATCTCCTGCTAGGCTAAACAATATGTTTCCTTAGAGATTTTCTGAGCTGTCAAGAACAAAGCCATTTCAAAATTAATAGAATAATCCAACTGGCACCCCCCCTATGTGATGTTAAATTTAAATTAGTTTTCCTTTCACTTATATTAAATAGAACATGTGTGACCAAATAATAAAAGTGTTCCAAGGGAAAGACATAGAAAAGCAGTTCCATGTGTGCCCTGAATAAAAAACTAAATTTGGTCTATCAGCAGTTATCAGGAAAATGCCTGGAGCCACTCTGATTCCACTCCTGTGAGTAGAGCCTCTCAGGATGCAGAAAGGAGACAATGTTCCTCCAGCACTGTGACTCACTTGGCTCTTGAGGAAATCCATCTGAAAACAAATATTATGTGGGAATTTGTGAGACAAACCTCCTCATCCACTTCTGCCTCTGCCAACACATGTACCTGTCGCGAGGGAAGACGTCTGTGGTGGTCTCACATGTGAGGAGAAATTCTAGCCCAGGACTTGGGGGACACTGTCACACTGCCTAGGGAACTAGATGCAGCCTCAGATGGTGATTCCCAATCCACACAGAGGTTTTCAACATCCCCTCTTCCCAGGTGGAAATTTCTGCTTCTGCACTGCCACCCATCAGCAACCTGCATGTATCGGAAATATGGCTGGCACTACTCTGGCACCAATAAAATTATAACAGTGAAAGGTTTATCATGACTGGAAAGGAGTCGATGCGGGAATAACATTTTTAGGTGCATGCAGAGAGCGGCTAAGTGTTTGCAGATCTGGGGAAACAATGATATAATGACAAAACTAGGAAATGCAGTGATGTAACAACAATCATGGTGAGTGTCAAACACCAGGCAGAGACATGAAGCCCGACTGAGCAGCTCCTCTGCAAATGTTTAAGTGGAAGTAACTTTTGCTAAACTCCAGCTCCTCATATAAGATCCAGACACATTTTCATCCTTGATACTCAGAGGAGGACATGGTCCATGGTCCCCCTGCCACAAGTGGCTCACTGTGGCTTGTGTTCCTCAAGGAAAAAAACATCCACACAGGGCACCCTAGTAGCCCAAAGGAATAAATATTCTTTTGTGTGGTTAATTAAGTAAAAAATATTGAAAATAATGTGATGGCAGTGTGCAACAAGGAGATTTTTATACAACATGAAACTGAAAGTATGCATTGTATGCCTTGGGATGTAGCACATGAGTATACACAGACCTCTGTTTGCTGTTTCAGTCTGTAGATCTACCAAAAGAGGACATTTTCTGAGTACAAATAAGCACCTGATATCAGCATGGGCTTTTCTAAAGAAATTAGACAATATGGCCACACTGAGCTGCTTGAAGGAGACACTGGCCTTCTCAAGCAGCAATCCTTTCAGAGGTTCCCAGTGTCCCAGCACATCTTTGTGCAGTGGCCTGTGAGCTGTCCTGTGACCCAGCATGTCTGAATCAGTATGACTGCTAAAACCTGAGATGGGGAGGGTTTTTTGTTTCTCATGAGCAGGTGAACAAAGGTGCCAAATTTGTTGAGAAACTGTAATGACATTTCTAAAAGGTAGTTGCTAACCCTTGGACATTTATTAAGGCACAGAGTAATGCACATTTGTATTAAACACAATTGAAATGGCTACATGTGATGTTAAAGCATGTGACTGACAGTTTCTGCTTGAAGGAGACTTCACAGAAGGAACCTTGACCTTATCAGTTCACTCCCCCCTCCTTGTCTTCACCCCAAGTAATCCAAGTGCGCCATCCTGAATGCACATTGTAAATTATGGCTTTGATTTATTGATAGTCTCAGCAGCTCAAGGCAGCTGGAAATCCAGTTTACCTGTCCAGTTAAAGTGGTTTTATAGCTGTTGTATACCTCCGAAGCCAGCAATGTGCACCACTATATCAACCTTTGTCCATTTCACCAGGCTTTTTGAGAGAACAAAAAAGATGCCATCACTTTACTTCTTAACCTTTGGTGTTTTCAAGAGCCTTTTGTCATTCTGAAGCTGTGCCCAAATGCTTGAGGTTCAATGCAGAATTTATTACTCATCTTTATTGTTTGGGATCTGTTGTGCAGTTTATAAAAATCCACAGTTTGAAACAGCCATGTATGTAAAAATCAAACTACATAAATAAACCACCTTGTACCAGAGGAACATAATATTTAGGGCTTGTTCACATGGGAAAATGTTCTAAGTGGGAACGTCAACTGAAAATGGAGCAGTTAATGTACCTTCAGTGCTGGAGTGGATGCTCCTATTCTGTGCTGAATGCTTTCCTGTGCCTCAGTTTAGTTCTTTTGAAAGCCAAGTAAGATAAATCATTAAAAAAAGCCCTCAGGGGATACCAAGATTTTTTCCAGACTGACCTTGAGCTAGTGGGAGCATGGAATGGGTAGGTTGTGGAATAGCTGTTCTGTTGCAGCCGTTTCCAGGTTGTTTCCTCCAGATCTACTGTTTGCACATGCCTCACTTCCCAAACACCTGTTTGTCCCTCTCTGGTAGCTCTGCATGATCCTTTCTTGTGAAGCTGATTTTCTTCTTATGACGTTTGAATGCACAGGCACCATCTGTGTCTTCTTAAACATCCAGTCACCAAGAGCAGGGAGCTGGAAAGGAAGGACAAATAAATGAGCAAGTATACATCTGAATCACCCAGGTGAAACAGATCATTCAGCTTCAACTTTTAAAGAATTAATTCAGTCAGCTACAATAATGCTAATGCAACCTAAGACCAGGACTTTTTGTTATGGGTTTACAGGACAAACGTGATCTTGACCAAATGTGACATGTAGGTGATCTTCTTGGCCATATGTGATGATTCCTAAAAATCCTATCAAAATAGTGGATGTGAGTTGCACATGGAAGCTCCTTTACTTACAGTTTATTCACGACTGCCTTTGAATTTGGTCCCTGTGTCCTCATGGAATTTGCTGTACTTATGCTGCAGAAGCCAACTGTAGAGCGTGGACAAACCCTGTTCCTTTCAGGAGGGGACCAGTAAATCTAGTCCCTGTAGAGATATGAAAAGAGAAAATTGGGCTGGACGTTAACTTATTCCATGCAGGAATGCCACAATATCATTTGTTGGATGCCCTGCATCAGCTGAACTGGAGTTACACAAAAAGCAGTTTACAGCTGTCAGTGTTCTCTGCCACCAAAGCATGGTATCTCTGCTGTTTTCAAACTGTCTACAGGCCACTTCCCTGTGGCTGTAGGGGAAAGATGCCTTGAATGCTCACTCAGAAAAACTTTCATGGCTAGCAGTGCCTGCTACAGCTCTGCTGGGTACAGCACTTCCGTGCTTGTTAAAGGAATGACAAAGAAATGCAGGAACTTCTGCTACACTCTGAAGCCCACTTCCATTTTTTTAAAGCCAGATATCTGGATTTAGATGCCAGTCTCCAGAAACTGCTAAGAACAAAACAAAGCAGTTGGGGAATTGCTCCTTCTCTTCCTAGTGAGAAGTTGTAACAAACTTTCGCCCTCTACTTGAAAAAGCATGGAATTATCCTAGTGTTTTCCTCTTTCTAGTGCTGCTGCCTCCGCTCCCATGCCTCCTCATGCAGCTGAACCATAAGGTAGTAATGAAAAGCATATTTTTACTCTGTCAATACCGTTGTTTATTTTATCTCTGCAGCTCACACTAGGTCTTTGAATGAAATGAAAAAACAGCCTCGCTGTTATCAGCACAGGGCAGAAGCAGACAGGAAACTTGTGGTATTGCTCTGACTAATGCTGTGTCTTCGTGCAGCTGAAATATGATGCTGGGAGGTGATGAATGCCTTAAACACCCCTTTAACTCATCCAAAAAAAAAAAAAGAAAATGAACTTCAACGCATTTCTCATTACCCTGGAGTTGTTCAGCATCCCAGATTACTCAACCACAGCTGGACAGTCTGGCTTCTGATGGTGACCTCTTCCTCCGTGCTTTCAGTGAGACTGACTCGGACCTTTTTAGCCCGCAGCTAAAAACACTGGAGGTTTAACTCAGCTCAACTCAGGAGTTGCCACACACTGCATGAGTTTGCATCTTACTCACTGGCTTCTCCTAGCCCAAGTTCAAGAATTTAGAGCTTGTGCAGGAAAAACAGAAAGGGTAATACCACAGGCTCTACACCAGCTTCTGCCCTGGGCAGATAAGAACAGCACTTTCTAAACTGGCCTGAGGCAATGCCATGACTCAGTTCAAAGTTGCAAAGACAAAATAAGCTACAGTGTTCTTAGAAAAAAAAAAAAAAAGATCTTTGTAGAAGCTCCAAAAGAACAAAAAGAATGAAGCACTTGAACAGAATAATAATTTAATATTATTATTACTGTGATTATTATTATTTGGTATTGAGCCCATACTCCACAGCCTTCCTGTAGGACTGGAGCTGTTATGCTGGGCAGTGGTTATGTGTGAAATTAAGAGGCAGGCAATGCTTTTAAAGGGCTCCCAGTTTAAGCAGCAGAGTGGAAAGAAGGGAAAGAAAGAGAGATAGAGGAAGGTACCATTGAAATGCTGATGTTTCAGGACTTGTCTGTGAACCATTAAGGACATTCTTGGGCATACACTGAACAAAGTAGGGCACAGCATCCTCCTCACATCATAAGAAATTCTTCTCTAATCAATGTTTTTATTTCTCATAAACCAAATACAGCAACTAGAATTTTTGTTCAAAAATGCAAATGGGACTGAAGCTCCCAGATAATGCTAACTTTCCACAGGAGTCAGACTCCTTGTTCCGTTTATCCAAACAGGGCTGCATTATCACCCCCTGCTTCACACCACTTTTGCTATCTTCGCAGCACATCATCTCTTTCATTGACTGAACAGCATCTCTCTTGGAGAGACAGCATCCATTTGGAGAGGAAGAGACAAATGCTGAAAAAAACCAAAACCAACAACCAAAGAAACAGCAGCTGTTTGATTTTACCCAGACCCTAGCAGCATTTGCAGAAATCCCTGAGGAAATGGCTGAGTAGGCTTGAATCAGACAGAGCAGACCAAGGAAAATGAACTTTGTCACTTTGTCTTGCCATTCATGACAAGCCAAGGATGCAGCACATGCTCCGGGGAAGACAAATTTTGCATGGCTGTGCACAGAGAAGGCAACCTCTAAGAGAGGGAAATACCGTGAAAAGACCTTTGCAGTCCTGCAGGATAAACTACATCTCAGGCTGCCTCATGTCAGTGTCTCTCAGTGCTTAATTTGTTCTCATTGTTCATCTGGCCATTGACACGTGGAAAGTTGGGTTTTGTTAGCATTTAGCCTCTGTGTTGACTATATGGAGATTACAGCAAGAAAACAGAAAGACACTATGAAAGATTACTCTTAGACCTATGATAAAAAATTATCTTTCCTCCTAAAATTAATATTTCCCAGCCTATTTAGAACTCAGAACACTTTTAATCCTCTAATGAAAAACAGTCCAAGATCACTCTTATGCCACTCTGGAAAAGAAATACATAGTGTCATCTTGGTCATAGTTCATAAAAGTCTTTGTCAAGGTGGCAGGGATGAAGAAGCAAGTCTGGAGATCATTACAAGGGGGCCAAAATCCAAAAACATATGGCTACCAAGTGTCATAGGACAGCTGGAAGGAAGCAAATGTGTTCTACCTGTGGCTGAGGTAATGTGTATAGTTACGATCACCTCAGCCACCGGGGGAACACAGGTAGATGTTTGTTTTGTCTTGAAGCCTGGAAGTGTTTTTCATTATTGTTTTTAACCTCTTCTTTCTCTCACCCACCTTCAGGTATCTCCATGCCTATACCTGTCTTTGGACTACAAGACGACTCCAAAGTATTTAAGAAAGACAATTTTAAGAAAGACATCTGCTTACTCGCAGATGAAAATTTTGTTCTAGTAGGCTCTTTTGTGGCATTCTTCATCCCTCTAACCATCATGGTAGTCACTTACTTTTTAACTATCAAGTCGCTGCAGAAGGAAGCTATGCTATGCGTGAAGGACATTGGCCCCAAGACCAAGTTTGCTTCCTTCAGCTTCCTCCCTCAGAGTTCCCTGTCCTCAGAGAAACTCTTTCAGCGCTCCTTGAACAGAGACACGGGGACTTCGGGGAGGAGAACCATGCAATCCATCAGCAATGAGCAGAAGGCTTCCAAGGTTCTTGGCATTGTCTTCTTTCTGTTTGTTGTGATGTGGTGCCCATTTTTCATCACCAATGTGATGGCCGTTATTTGCAAAGAGTCATGCAAAGAAGAGGTCATCGGAGGACTTCTTAACATATTTGTTTGGATTGGCTACCTTTCTTCGGCTGTTAACCCACTCGTGTATACACTGTTCAACAAAACCTACCGCTCAGCTTTCTCTCGCTACATTCAGTGTCGCTACAAGGAGGAGAAGAAACCTTTCCAGCTGATTTTAGTAAACACTATCCCAGCACTTGCATATAATTCCAGCCAGCTCCAGCTAGCACAAATGAAGAGCTTGAAAAAAGAGGCCAAAATGATGGCTAAGGATTACTCGACGGTCATGATAGGAACGCATCGCTTAGATGGTACCTCCAAGGGAATTATCGGCCCAGGAAATGAAAAGGTTAGTGGTGTGTGATGGTCAGCAGCTGCCATGACAACCACTGTACGTGCGCTGAAAATTTTGCCTGCTGTGAGAAGCTCTGATAGCTTAGCAAAATCACCTGTGTTCAAGAGACCTTCCAACAACATCATATGCTCCTCACATTATCCTGTGGATGAAAAGCAGAGTTGAAATGGTATCAAATGTGCAATTTTTTTTTCATACAGTACTTTGGCTGTTTTAAGCACAGGCTTTATTAAAATTATTTTTTTAATATTCTAAAGGATATATTTCTTAAAGAAAAAAATGCAATTTCTGGTATTATAATACGGGCTGTGAAGAAACCTACGCATTTCTTTTCTCTTTGCAAATGAAAGCTGAGCTGTCCTTTGATGTTCTTGCAGAGTAGGCTACAGCTAGTTTGTCTTGCTTCAATTGAGTTTTCTTATCATTTACTGAATGAGCACTTTACAGAATTTTAAATAAAATAATGGTTAATTTCCTAATATATATTTAAAACAAATCTTAAAGTATTAAACAAAATCTATTAAAACTGATATAGGTTAATTATATAGACATTTTGTTAACTGTTTTTATGCTATTTTTCTTCCTCAGTAACCATTCTGAACTGAAATGTCCCTGGGTTTTTCTGCCATTTGTTCTGTATTTCAAATAAGCAATCTTCAAAGGTAAATTATACTTGAATAATCCTCTGTTTCCACCACCACTTGTAATTTTTATTTCAGGACTTGTAGTTTACTTCCATTCAAAAATTTCATGTGTTCAGCTTAAAAATTGAAAGTAATGTTCTTGGAGTTTTTGGTCTTAATTTCCTGCTCCCTTCCCACTGCTGTTGACAGGAAGGTGAAGTGAGAGAGGAGTGGAAAACCAGGCACAACATTGCTAAATAAGTTCAGCACCGCTTCCAGATCCATGACTCTGTTCAATTCCAACGAAGTCTGATTTAAGTAATGTCAGAGGAAGCTTTGCATGAGTAAAGCCTTCAGTAAAAGGTTGAAGCAGATCCTCTCTCATCTTTTCTTTTTTGTTAAAAAAGACCATTTTGAAGAATGTTTTGGTTTTGTTTTAGGGCTTGTAAAACCAGAATTATTAGAAAACTGCTAGTTGCTAAAATTGCTTTCCCTGGTTTTGCTGTATTGCTGTTAAGGCAGATTGCTCAGGAATGATCAGAAGATTACACTACTAGGACTCAGCCTTAATGAAATATGTATGGGCAAATGGGGCTCACTTGAAAAATAACGGGAGTTACAAACAACACTGCATTTCACCTGCATCCAAGGGCAGAATACATTGCACAAAGAACATAAAATACATTGCTTGACAGACATGCCTAGTTATGAAACTCTTTTCTTTCAGGCATCATACCCAATGTCACTCAGGCCAGTGGGACTTTGCTGAAGAGCAGAAATATTAAATGTTGCACTCACCTGCAACGCTTAAATCCAGTAATTTGATTCATTCCATGAATTTTGCAGCCATAATCTCATCAGACCCAGGATGTATTCCAGTTTCTCTGGAAAAAACACTGCCCATCTAGAAGCAAAATTCCAGTGCCTTCATCAGTCCTTCTATTCAAGTTGTTCAGTTTTTACAGAGTGATTAAATTTCCACTACGTCAAAGAAAGAGAGAGACAGAGAGAAACTGAATCTTATTCTAGCCTACCAGGTGGGAGTCTTTGGAAGAAGAAGGCCTTTAGCTTAAGATACTGATCTATGGCAGACAAGGATTTAAAAGTTGGCTAGCTATTTGACTGAATTCCAAGAAACTAATTTATTGACATATACATATATTGTATAACTAAATCTACTAGTTTTATGAGCCCTTTCCTCTGACTTGGGACAGGTAGGAGCCACTGTGCACTGGTGACAGAAAAGCTCTTCAGGCACATGATGATACTGACTCACCCCACAGACCTCAGCCTCCATGTCTGGGTCAAAGCATCATGCTGTAGCCCCATATGCAGTGATGATGCCATGCATGTCATCTATCACCTCGCAGACATTCATGGTTTCCTCCCCAGAACCGGTCATTTAGGATCAACTGGTAAATCAAGTGGAATAAATGCTGTGCTCACCAGGTGCTTTATATGGTCTCTCTGGCTCTGGATACACTTGATCACCAGAGCCAAACTGAACAGCTTCAGTAGAAGTAAAAATGAACTCACTGCTTCTACCTTCTTATGCACACATCCCGCCCCTACATAGCACTGTGTGAGGGGTGCCACACTGGCAAAGAAGGGATTCCAGGGGTAATCTGCTAAATGCAGCTGAGCATGAGGACTACCACAGTAGTAGGTGGGAGCAGTGACTTTTCACTGTTTCCTGTCAAGTTTGATATAAACCCTAAATCTGGTGCTTTGAACTAAGGACAATGCCCACCTTGCATCCCACAGGCCAGATGTCCAGATGTCTCCACTCCACAACTGGAGTGATGGTTTTGAGGATTTGCCCTTGGAAACAGGTACCTCAGGGAATAAGTAGGCAGTAATAAAAGCAAAGGTGTTTTGTGAGAAGAGGTCTGAGGCTCTAGATCTGCCACCAAACCAGATTGCCTTCATATGATGAATATTGACAGGGGACTGAAGGTCTCTAAACCTGCATGGGAGGGGAAAGGAATCAAAGAGGCTTTCACCAGTGGAGGGAATCGCCACATTTTTTGCCATTTAGGCCTGACTTGATGCGAGTTTCTCTGGCCCTGTAAGGAAAAGAAGTAGGTGGGACAGACAGCTTGGGTCTTATCACCCATTTGTGCCAGAAGGCAGAGCCCACCTGCATACTGTATGATGTACATGGCACCATGCACTTCTCCAGAGCTCAATTCCTCCCAGTCTCCTGAGGGTCCAGTTGTTGCTCTGCACAGTCTCCTTCACCAGCTCGCAGCTGATGAACTGTTACTAAACATTTCACAGTCAGTGTTCATGCTCTCCACTTACCATCTGCATTTTGCCCATGTGGCAGAGCAGATCTGCCCTCTGTTTTTCTTTCATTTCATCTGCTGTTCCTCGTTCACAATGTGAAATTGCTCAGGTTGCAAATACTGACAGGGAATGTTTCACTACAATCACAGAGGGTTTCAATTACTGGCTTGAAGTTTCATTACAAGATGACTCTGAACAATATTTTTTTCCAGCTTATTAAAATAAAACCTATGTTTTGGACATAAGAGACTTGACAGCATTTCACTAATTGACAGCTAGAGAGAACATAACACTTAGGTTTTTTGCTTAGAAGCAGGGAAAACTGATGCCTGACATTTTGATTCTGGAGCACTCAGATATATGGTTTTATTGAGTGATCAGCAGCTCTCAAGGCCAAAAATGCATAGGAGATAAAGACCAATATCTCCAGCTCTGTATGGGAATTTTTGACAGCTTATAAAGACCTGACTCCGCCACCCTGCACCAAAATATTAATAGATTTTTGTGCAGTTTGCCTTAGTGAGGATGACAGAGTCAGGATATGAACTTGTTCTAGCCACCATGCCAAATCTGCTAGAGGTTGTTCATCAGTAGGTAGCAATTATCCTGCAGACTGATGACAAAGTTCAGCTGTTTTAAACTAGGATTTACAGCACTTGGCCCATGCTTGGAATGAGCACCATGACCGACTTCAGAACAACATCTCCATCTTCCAAAGAAATGTGTTTTCATTATGCATCAGACTCGAATGGAATTTTTTGTAATTTTTCAGGTTAAAAAAAGAAGAGAAGACATTCAGACAGACTGGTTCAAAGGTTAGGGCCTTCCCCTACTTCACAGGAAAAGCATCCTGAGTCAGTCTGTCATATTGGCATCCAAAAAAACCACTTCATCTGAAAAAACTTTTAAGCATCAACTTTTCAAGTAGATTGACGTTTTATTACTGTTAAGACTGCATCTGAAAAATGTCCAAAGACATGAAGCTCACCATGTACCTCCTAAGCTGGTGTGCATCCTTTATACACTTCAGGGTAAAAATTCCTATGTATCTATCCCATCCAGTGAACCATGCACTGTACTTATGTAATTATTGCCAGACGGTGAGATGCATTCTATTTTGAATACTTGTATGTTTGCTTATGTAAATATATAGAGAAAAGAAATTGCTGCATTTTGTAATGTTAATGTAAAATGGTGTTTCAATGCTTTATTGTTTTGTCTGAACACACTGCTAGTAAAGCAGATTAAAATATTCAAATGCCATCAATTGTTTTATAAACTGGAGGTTTGTCCTAAGTAGCTAATTTGGTTTGGTTTTATTTCTCCCATAAATATTCAGTGCAATGTCTGCTGAAGGCTAAAGTAATTTTAAATATTTTGCTGGACAAAAAGAAAGAGCATGTTGCAGAATTTAACTATCTCAGGAAACTGGTCCAAAATGAGCCACTGTAATCATTCTCTTTTTCTAAGGACAGCCACCTTTCTACTGAAGAGGTACTCTTTGGGTAAGTACATACAGCTTAATACACTTCGGTCTCAGAAACAGTATATTTGCCATAGTAGTTAGCCAATTAAATAAATTTCACTAGGAAGTAGAACTATAAGATTAAAATTAATAAGCTGTATTGGTTTGCATGGTAAGGTTTCAATAGTGGGGAAGCTACAGGAGTGGGTTCTGTGAGATGCTTCCAGAAGTTTCACCCGTATCTGACAGATCCAATGCCAGCCAGTTCCAGGATGGACAAACCTCTGGCCAAGGCCAAGCCCAGCAGCCACCATGATGCTGTCAGTGGGGAGAATAGATTTCAGAAGTGGGGAAAAGCTGCACCATTGCATCCAGAGAGAAGAGACTTCACGCTGGAGCAGGGGAAGAGTGTGAGGAGTCCTCTTCCTGAGGAGAAAGGAACAGCAGAAACCACGTGTTATGACTGACCACAATTCCCATTCTCCGTCCCTCTGTGTCACTGCAGGGGAAGAGGTAGAGAAAATCAGGAGTGAAGTTAAGCTTAGAAAGCAGGGAAAGGGGTGGAGGGGTGAAGCTGTTATAAGATTTAGCTTTTATATCTCATTAGTCTACTCTGATTTGATTGGCAATAAATGAAACTCAATTCCCTAAGCCAAGTCTGTTTCTCCCATAACAGTAACTGGTGAGTGATTTCTTCCTCCCCTTACCTCGACCCACGAACTTTTCCCTGTATTTCCTCTGCCCTGCCTGGCTGAGGAGAGGAGTGGGAGGTGGTGGGCACCTGGTGTCCAGCCCGGGTCAGCCCACCGCCAGAGCAGCAGAAACAGCGTGGCACAGCTACAGAGACAGAAATAACCCCCGGGTCACAGAACCACAGTGCCATCTATTGTCGGTATTTTCTCTCACAAAGAGCGTTGAACTAAGAACCCCAAGGAGACTTCAACAGTTTTCATTTTCTCTGTCTTAAAACCAAAATAAATTTATTCCTCCAACTGATCTTACAGCACACAAGCTCTTGTTTGCAATGGCAACACATATCAAAGTAGTACAATTGTTAATAAGTAATCCCTTCAAAACCTTGCTCTAATCTTAAGATTTCATCGAGTTTTATAACGTGTAAAAAAAAGCATACAAAGCTGTATTTTTCAAAAGCTATCAGACATAGGGAATCAGATTGTTTTAGCTGCAAATATGTGACATACCACAGAGTGAAATGTACCAGATGAGATCGGAGAACTGTAAATCCACTCAGTTTTACCTCAGTACTACTAGACCTCTGGATGTAAGCTCCAGCCGATTTCTTGTATTATTTGGAAAACTCCCTGCCAGATTTACCTTTTTCTACATTATTTGCACTGATCATTGAAAGAGAATACATTTAGTTTATCAATATGGCACTTTGAGACATAAAAGCAAAGATATTTAGAAAAGAAGACACTAAATTCCATCTAGGGATGTATTCTCTAAAGGGAGTCAGCATTGTATATGCATCAACATAGTCCCTTACCAAAGGCTCAAAAAACTCCAGAAGTTAAGACAGTTTCTTGTCAGTATCATCAGTTGTCACCATGGAGGCAGGACATGTGCTCTTCCTTAAGTATTTTGGCAAGTGCATTTGCAATTGACATTAAAAAATCTCAAGGAGTTTATTTGCAAATTCTTAGGTCACAATTCACTGACAATACAAATATTAGCATTTTGTGAGTTCATTTTATTCTTCCTGTTACATGATAAGTGTTCTGTAGCAGTAGAAGAGATTGAGAGTCTCAGAATCCTTAAACACTTCTTCACAGCTCTCAGGAACCCAGTAGTAAAAATTATATTCCTGAAACCACACAACTGCCGCAGGAAACGGAAGCTAAGGAATCAGTAGTTAAAATGATGGTTGCTGTTTCCAAGCAAATTTACAACATGCTTGTTTTGTAAAGTCTCCGATGTTGTGTACTTTGAAATGACAAAGATGTTTGGATGATCCATGTCACTGAAGAAAAAGCAAGAAGTGTGCAAGTTGGAAAAACTTATTTTTTCATGGAGTCATTTAGACTGGGAACTTCTGGTGACTCCTAGTTAAATGTCCAGGCCTAAGCCAGTTGAGCCAGTTCCTAGAGGCAACAGGGAAAGAGAGGCAGCCTAAAATTAGTATTTTAAGCAAATGGAAATAATTACCCTTTGGAATTGCCTGCTGAAGAAAATACCAGTCTTCAAATCCCACAAGTATAAAATATCTCCACTCCCAACTAACAGCAGATGTAATGTAGCCACATAACTTTGCTTTTCAAAACTAAATACTTGGGGCTTATGGGGCTAAGGCTAAGCCTGGAGATGGGTATAGGGAATAAATTTCCCCCTGTAAGGGGACTATTAACAGTCACATTGGGAATCCTTGAGGGAAAACAGCTTCTTTGATGAGTATGTCTTTTGAAGAACAGCCACCTGGGAGAAGGTAAAAAGATTGAACTATGCCATCTTCTGATGTGCCCAAGAAGCCAGTGGCTGATGAAAGAGGAGCACACTGTGACATATTGAGGTTTCATCTTACAGATCTACATCTAAGGATAAAAATGGGGGAAAAAAGCATGTTAAACAGATTACTGCAGTCACTGTCAGGCTACATTCACTTTTATTTGTTCTTACAATTGTTTTCAGGAAGAGACAGCTGGGGACTGCTGGGGACTTATTTGCTCATGGGCAACTGAGGTACAGTGAGATAAAATCAGCAAAAGAAGCCATTCAGTAAGCTAGCATTGAGCTGGAACAAAACCCAGAACTTAAAAGACACGGATGAAGGTCCCCTTCCTATAAGCCTCTACTTTCTGATGCTGGCGAAACAGATTTCCAAAGCACATCCGGAAATCTGCAGCTCTTATTGACCCATGGAAAAAAAAAATTCTAGCAATGCAGTTATTGCACTTGAGATTTATGTGTTTGAAGTGAGTCAGGTTTATTTACTTTAGATTTGCAGAACCAGCAAAAATATGGATCAAAAGTAGTTTATAAATGCACTTTCCAAGATGAAGTACAGCAGTTGTGAGACCCTGAATGACTCAGAGAAAGACAGATTATCCTAAAATTCCTCTTTGATACTTCCCATGAGAAAAAAAATGATAGCCATTTGGGAAGCAGCACACACGACCTGGAAATTTATCCAAGGCAAGATACCTACTTCAGAAATTTTTTGAAAGAGATGGAACTATTCGGGGACAAACAAAGGTGGAAAATCTTAGGATTCAGAAGCAGACTAGTCCAACAGGTACTCCACCAAAATATTTGGAATTGCTGCCTTTAACTATGCATAAAATAAAGGATGAAGTTTCCACAGGAGCATAATCATCACAGTTGCCCTCTGGAAGTCAACATTTCAGTTCTCCACATTAGAAGTGTAGATTTTTCCCCCTTTCCTGTCTTATAGACAGTGAACCCTTCAAGTCAGAAGGTGTGCTTCAACAGATTTTTCTACAGCGCTTTGCACTGTGGACCTGGTCACTGTCAATAGCAATAAGCTCTTTCCTTTTTTTTCTATGAGCTGTATTATCAATAGAGACTATTATCTACTATCAATTATCTATTATCAATAGAGCTATATTATCAATAGTCTCCTCTTTACTGTAACTTAGATTTTTTTTCCAGAACTCCAGAATACGCTTCTGAAGTCTATTCTTTTCACTAAGATCTATTATCCTTCTCTCTTTACCTTTGTTACTGCAGGGAGTAATATAAACTGGCTTCTTCTTACCTACGTATCTCAGACTGCACTCCATCTCATCACCCAGGTCATTAATAAAGATACTAAACAGTCCTGTCCCTTGTATCGATCCCTGAGGGGTGTCACTCTGACAGCTGGACTCTGCAGTGCTGATCAATACTCCCTGAGCACAGCAATCCAGCCCATTTTCCACCCACCTTGTTATCCACTAATTGAGCTCATACTTCTCCAATCTTGTTAAAAGGAAACTATTAAAAGTTCTTTCAAAGCCCTTGCTAATGTACACAATTTCCACTGTTCCTGTTATGTCCACTGAAGCAGAATTCTCTTCAGAAGGTAATTAGACTGGTCAGGTGTGCTGTGCTCTTGGTAAATCCATCTTGGCTACTCCTAATCACCTTGTTCTTTGTATACCTGGAAATGGCTCCCAGGAGGATCTGTCCCATTACTTTCCAGGGAATGGTGGTAAGGCTGACCTGCCCTTAGTTTGCTTGATCTTTTAGACACTAATTTAGACACTTTTAGGCACTCATCATAACTAAATAATCCCTGTATTAGTGAATGAAAACTTGTTTCCTTCATGGTTTATTCTTTTTTTAAACTTTCAGAAGACTTACCTTTTCTTAAAATTCAGATCAATCAAGTTTTTTGCCAATTGTCTTTGAGCAATATAAGCATATACTTTTCCTTTTTTGTCTTAAATGATGTTTAGAATCTTCTGACCCTTTCATTGACTGTACTTCCTCTAGGAATCATATATATTATTGAAAAAAATATTCTTTCTGCTGGGGATCATGCCAGTTGTTCCAAAAGCCATGTAGACGTCTTACCATAGTCACCTTTGACAGCAATAAATTACTGCCTTTTCCTCAGGCTTTCTAAAGGCCATGCTCTTTAAAATAATCTTCTATTGTAATTTGGCATACTCTCTATCTTATCTCATTATAGATAACAGATTTAATTAGTCCTCACAGGAACAACTCATGATACACATGAAGGTTCTTTCTGCTACTTCGACTCTAAGTGTGACAAATGACTTCAAGTCTGCGGCCTGAACTGTCCACCAAGACCAAGAAAGAAAGTCTACTGTACATGTATTACTTCAGGGCTCATGTAGGGATCAAGGAATTCTAGGAATGCCAGCTGGTGTTGCTGGTCTTAACTTATTTCATAAGACCTAAAGAAAAGCTTGTCTCCCGTGGAAAGACAACCACAAGCCTATACAAATGGCATTTATGCCTTCACCTCTCCTTGCAGCTCTCATTAACAAGACAAGCCCTAATGTTTTACTATATTATTTACTGGCTTAAATTGAATTTAAATTTGTCCTTTGGCATTTGCTAGATCAGATCTTCACTATTATAATCCTGTCAGCCAATATCTTTCCTTAGTTGAGATTATACATCAAAGTTAACTTGAATATCTGAATTCAAAATACCAGCCTCAAGGGCTCAGTAAATACATGAGAAATTTAAAACTGTATGTGGAAAAATTTCTCAAACAAACAGACTCTTCTTAAGTTCAAAATCAATCTGTACTAGAAAGAAATAGAAAATAAAAGACATAATACAAATATTGTATAATACAAATGTGCAATTAATTTACTATGAAAAAAACAAGACTTCTTCATTTTTAATTGTAATACATTAAGAGGAAAATACTTTCTGTCAGAATTATCAGGAGTATATTTCTCACTGGATTAAACATCAGTTGTAATGCGCTTAATTTTCCATTTTTTCTGAACTGGCAAGAAAGTATTACTAATAATTCTTACATTACTGTAATAAAAGAAGGATGATTGGGGTTTTTTCCCTTGGAAAAGCTATAAGCGCTGCAGGGACAAAGAATTTTTTAAAAAGCATTACTTCTTCTATTTTCTTATCACAAATGACTTGCTTCTGCAACTGCAAAATCTTCTGTGTATGTATCTTCCACAGCCTCTCTGCAAAGAGGATTTATGAACATGTTCAGCCTAATAGCAGCTCAGAGCTACTGAGGCCATCCCTGACCACCAGTGCAGTGCTGCAGGAGCACCAATCCAACATAAAAGCCAAGTGAAAGAGAAGCCAGGGGAGCTATATAACTGGGATTACAATGCAAGCAGGACCAAAGGACAGAGCTGTGTCCCCAAAAGACCTAGGGCCTCAAATGACACACTAACTCTCTAATGAACAAAAAGGAAATAATGCAATCAAAAAATGGAAGAAAGCAGAAAAAACCCTCGATGTACACAGATAAAGTAAGTGAAGATGTGAAAGAACGAAACTAAGCTCTAACTTTCTTCTAGGAATAAAAGGTAAGATAGATGGATGTAGAAGGAAGGGGAAAAAAAAAGATAGTAACAATACAGTGGCAGAAATGTCTCCATTTCTCTGTGCAAAGTTTCTCTCTTGAAAAGCTAAAGACTTGAAACAGGTTTTGCCAATACAGCCAGCATGAAATACACTGAGGGATGATACTGTTGCCCGCATGTATGTTTCTTGAAAATGACTGATAGCATGGCATAAAACAGTTTAATACAGCTTAGATAAATATCACATTAGAATTACAAAAGACTAAATTACAAACATTTGCTATAAAGTGTCGCGGCGCCGCTTGAGCTGCCTGCACACCGCGACCTTCCGTAAGCTCCCCGAGCAGGGCAGCGCTCCGGCCGGCTGGCGAGTGGGCACGGGCTGGCGGCACACGCAGCGGGATGGTGAGAAAGTGACAAGGCGGAGGCAGGAGAGATCCTCGTATGGCAATTCCAGGTGAGGTTGATCAGCCTGCACGCTGAGGAACTTCCACGGACAAGAACAGAGGTGTGAGGGTGCATAGGGTTTTTAAGCGGGGACCGAAGGGGCGGAGTTTCACAACGTGAGCCAACGGGTGCAAAGGGTAGGCGGGAAGAGGGGGGGGCGCAACCAGGAGAGACAGGCAAGGGGATAAACCAACTGGGCTACAGGGGACAGAGAAGCAACTAGAAAGTGTCCTTGTACGGGGAACAAGGGGAAGGAACGGCCAACGGGCCAGAACATCAATGGGGTAACAGAACTCCAAACAGAACCATATAGAGAAGAACAGGGGCGAGGTTAGGATGGCTGTCCCTCTCGCCCGGGCATGAGTAAATCAGTGGGCAGTAATATTCTCTAGATGGTGCCCCTGCAGGGCTCAGCCATCAGGGCAGGCCCACCGGCCTCCTCAATAAAGAATACTGCAGAAATTCTTTACAGAAAAGAACAGCATACAACATCCTGGCAAAGTCAACAGTGAAGTGTGAATTCAGAGCTCTGAATAACCAAGGTGATGATGAGATTACATAAAAAAGCTGAGAAAAAACGACAGGAAAGCAGGCACGAGGAAGTTGGAAACCACCACTCTTAATTCAGACTACCACAAAAAGCATTAGAACATTAGAAAAGTGTGTAACCAGATGCATGGCTGAGGGAAGGAGTGTACTTGCTGCAAAGAAAATGGGAAAGGAAGAATTTGGTGCCATAAGCTTAAGACATACAGGTTGTTTGGCTACAGTGTGGAAGTTTCTTGCTGGAAGCTTTGCAGCAAATGTGTTAGAGAGTGTTGAAGCTAATGGTGTGATTCTCCAAATACAGAAAGGAAAGGCACAAACCTTTCTGACAAAATGCAAAGACTTTCTTACTGGTACCAAGAGAAATTCTAGGCAGATGATGTGAAATCATATGTCACCACTGGATGAGATCAGTGCTAAAATGGTAGAAAGCACTGTCTGTGTAGGGGGAACATAAAGAAAGTATGTTGTAACAGTATGTGCTTTACTGGAATAAAACTATAAAGTAGTATATAAAGCAAGAGTACATAAGCCAAAAGATTTTCCAAAGTGAGTATCTGTTGTTCTTTTCTTTTAATATCCTCACTTCTACTGCTTGCCCTGCTGTACCATATCAGAAGCCTTTTAATGATGAAGGAAAGGAAGACCATTTCATATCTGGTATTTTTTAGAGAATCTGAAATGATAGGCAGAATGCAAACAAAATGAATTCACAGGTGAGAACTGCAGACACTGTCTTAAAGGATACCGAAATGGAATCAAGGTTATACAAATGTGCATAACCAAAGATACTAGAAAGATCTATACCACAGGACAGCGGAGACTGCACCGGCTTGGCTCCCTCTGCCTTCCACTGTTCTTAACACTATCCTGGTGTGTCAGCTCTGTGCCATGAAAACAGCTCTCTGAAGGGCTGAGACACAGCCTCCCATAATTTACCTATGCATTTAGTTAGAAAGAAGGAAAATTTGGGTTATGAATAAAATAGAAGCATTGCCAAGTACCTTCTTTACTTTGTGGTCTTGCAGGTGAGGTGTAAAATACCTATACTAGAATTTGGGTTTATTACAAAATCACCAGTCTGTCTGGTGGCAGCTGCTATGAAGAACTCTGAAATCTTGAAGGGAGGTAAAACATTTGGAATGCAATGATGCAGCAGTCCCAGCTCAGGCCACTTCAGCAACATTTTCCCCCCTTGAAGTGGTCAAGGGACAATGACACAAATAGAAACCCTGCTTTGAATAGTTCAATATTATGGATTCTCTGGACTAGCTTTTTATTTAATTCTTCATTTTTTACTGCTCCAGATTTTGGTCTTCTAAGCCAGGAGGGCCACCTTTGCAACATGGGGGTTTGGAGGTGCCCCCACTTCAGCCCTGGGTCAAAGCACCGAGAAGTGGCTCCAGAAGTGGGAGCAGCACCACTGTTGTCCCAAAATAGGTTCTTTTACCCAGTGTGCAAGAGGCCAATCCACACACAGAGTCAAGGCATTTATTTACAGTTCTATGCAAAAATGGGTGCTGAAGGAAACCCTCAAGGCCAGCACGGTGACTACTGAAACTCTTCATTATTTATACGTTTTAGCTAACAAAGGCATTGATGTTCATTGACTACAAGCTACCTAGTTCTCTTACTAATTAGTATCTTATCTTGTATTGGTTAATGATTCTCTCACTTCTCATGCTAATTAGTCCATGTGTTCATTCAGTCTGTCTGGAGTCGGTGGGTTTCTTGAGTCAGTGGGTTGAGAGTCGATGGTCACAATCTCCCCATGAGAATTATCTTCTACCCAATTAGAGCTGATTTCAGCACAGTTAATGAGTTTTCTTTCTAATTTTCTTCCGTGTTCTGGGAGTTCTGCCAAATGTCCTTGAGGCCCGTGAATTCTGCGTTCTTTCTGCCCACTTTGTCCCCAAGTTTTGCCAACCTCCCCCTCGGTCTGAGGCCACTGAAGCATATCAAGCCCTAAAGTTTAACAAGGCAATTCTACCGACAAGCAGGTAAGGTGGTCTTTCTAACACCTGGACATCAATTAGAGCTTGTCCGCAGCTGTTTGGCGGATTAAATCTCCGTTCTTGATTAGGCTTCAAAATATATGAAGATCGAACATCACAGAGAAACCTTTCTTAAGAAAATGTTTACGCGTTTGACGTTTAGCAACCCCACGGCGCCCGCAGGCCCGGCAGCCCCGGACTGAGGCCAGGGCCCGGCGGCGCCATA
>WEKY01060611.1:4906-60298 GCA_013390045.1 Picathartes gymnocephalus | reverse complement strand
TTTTTTAAACCATGACACCTTCATGCAACCATTTTACTTTGGCCAGTAGCCTGACTGCTCCCAGGAAAGTAGAATTTTCATAAACCAGCTTCCAAAGACTGTGAGACTTTTGAGCACAACCAAATAAAATCTCATCCAAAGATGAACACCAACAAGCATAAAAACAAATGCATATACAGAACTGATTTTGGAAAGATTTTGGTTCCCTTGGGCACAGCCTTGAAAATTCTCAATAATTATGCTACAACCCAAACATAAAATAAAAATTACATGATTGACAGTCCTCATCATGTAGAAGAGTCAACATAAATCAGGTGTATAGCCTCCACAATGTTTTCTGTATACGCTTCAGATATGAAAAGTTGTTTTTAAAAACTTCCACTTTGTAATTTCCCTTTTCTTAAATGAGCATACTGACATTGATAGAATTAGAATCAAGCATCAATTAAATGTCTGACCTTGAAAATGTTACAGAAGTAATGCTGTGAATGTATTAAGCATTTTCTACTCATCTCAGCAGGCACGATACTATGAATTATGTAAAAATGAGCATCAATTTTTCAAAGCAATAGATGTGACACCACTATATGGTGAAGACAATGTACTTACATTAAATGAGACATGCAGTTGGTCCAAACTAATGCGATCTAAACAGTCTTCACTTAAAATATTTATTAGATAGAAAAGATTCTATAGCTGCACTTTGCAGTACACATTTTGTAAGCAATCTTTTCCCATGGCATGTAATGTTGTTATTCTGATGCTGATATTTTAGCATCTTGACAGCCAGGATAGATTTTTACCATTACTGGAGTCAGGCCACTAATGCATCTCTGTTTGTGTGGACTGTGTCTATTTCAAAATTTTATTCAATTTGCTGGACATCAGAATGACAAAATAATTGAAAATAATGTCATAGGATTTAACTTTTAACCTCCTTTTTACAGATAAAGAAACGATAAGCGATAATTTTAAAGGGGTTTTTTTGTCACTAAAGGTTTAATAGAACACTGAAAATATTACCTAATAGACAGTACCTATATTACCTAATGCATTTTGTGTATGCATTTTAAGAAATAAAATTCACTTTAACCACTATGTTTTCTGCTTTCTTTCTCAGGAACACTATTGCACATCATAATGAGGGCAGTCATACTCAGCCAGCAAAATAAAACAAAGCAAAAAATAAGCCTCTCAGAAAATTTCTCTTTTCTTCACTGACTAAGGTTCTCAGCCTGAGAAAACCAAGAGCATGGTAAAATTTTGGTGTCATAGTCAAATGTTCATCATTAAAAATATCTCCATTTATGTGGGTGTTAGGAAATTTCTTCACCAAAAATGTAGTCAAACATCTTCACCAAGAGTGTTGTCAAGGGTTGGAACAAGCTGCCCAGGGAAGTGCTGGAGGCACCATCCTTGGAGGTGTTTAGAAGATGTGTAGACATGGCACATGGGGACACAGTTTAGTGAAGGACTTGGCAGCACTGGCTTACAGTCAGACTCAATGGTCTAAAGGTCTTTTCCAAATGAAATAATTCTGATGATTGTTAACTAATTTTGGTTTAAGATTTTTCTGTATTTTGGAGTATGTTCCCCAGTGCATATGAGAACAAATAATTTTCTAGAGTAATTTAGGAAAACAGTTCCACTTTCAAAGCTACTTTGGACATTTAGAAACATATATCTCCATAACTTAGATATAGACTACTCAGTGACGACAGTGACCATGGATGTTTTACCCAAAAATAATTCACCATTTTTCAAAAGTTATGGTTGCAGTTAGGAGCCAACAACAGCAAGTACAACTACAACTGCAGTTGAAAATAAGCAAATGACACCTCACTCTGTATTTGAAGTATAAAATAATACAAGTTCTTACTACTAATAATGTATTGACTGATGACAGATTCTCAGGAGTTGCATGCTAAATATACAAATAAAAAAGAATTATGGAAAGTTTCAGATAAAATAGCAATGCATGTCTGAATAGCTTTATATGTATTATATATATAGATATGTTAAAAATTAATTTGTATACATATATATGAAATTATACATATAAATACACACATACAAAGCAAACACACACAATATGCAATTGCACATAGTCTCTATGCTGTCTCAGACAAAAATTCCAATGCAATTACTTTTAAGCAGTTGTGGTTCACTGGGACTGTTTAACCCAGAAAGGAGAAAGCTCAGGGGAGCACCTCATCAGTGTATATAAGCATTTGCAGTTATCTGGGGCAAAGAAGACAGAGCCAGGCTCTTTTCAGTGGTGCCCAGTGACAAGACAAGAGGTAACTGGAAATTCCCATCAGAAAGAAGAACAGGTCCATTGGAAACACATTAACGGAATATATTATTCAATATGGAGATTTATAGTTAAAAAATAGATGTAGATGTCAAATTTTTAGAAGCTTCATAACTCTGTAGCAATAGTTACCATTTTCGTGGAATTATATAACACAATATGTTTTTAGTTTGATGAAGAGATCATGTTTAGCATTGTTAGAACACTGAGGCTGCATGCCTAATTAAGGATGCAATTCACAGAAAAGTGGGGTATTAAACAACTTTAATGGCACATATTTGTGTAATTAATGATAGCATTGATTTTTCAGTAGTTTAGCTTTTGAACATAGGGCAGCTGGCTTACTGTTATATATTGTTTTAGCATCGTGCTAGAAGTATTCATCATGAGCAACAAGCAAAATAATTACTTTTGAGACAGGGGATCTGAGGCTGTAAATATTGAAGTAGCAACACAAGGCTTTAACAAAATGCCTGAGGGATATATAACACAAATAAACCTCCATAAATTCTCATTGCAAAAGGTGTTCTACTTCTTGTAGTGTACCAAGTGCTGTCACAGAGACTCAAGACAGGAAAAAAACGTCCAGTACCTATCTGGACAGGATTCACTCAGTAGTTAAAGGACAGACACACACTACTGTCCATATAAAGCTGGTTTTTATTACTCAGTCCTGCAATCACTGGGCTAAGGTTTCATGATCACTGCCATGTTACTGAGCCCTACCTCACCATCCAGCAGTACTAATCTGGAATGGTAAGGCATGTGAGGAGGGCACAATGTGATTTCTGACACGGATGACAGACCAAGGGGGTCTCAATGCCCTGAGCTGGAGGAACATGACTGTGAGAATGATCAGCTCTCAGCTGACCCTGAAATTTTGTGGAATCTGTTGCTCCAGATGGATCCCTACAAATCTATGGAGCCTGATGGAGACCATCCAGGAATCCCCAAAGAACTGGCTGGTGTCATTGCAAAACCTCTCTTGATTTTTGAGCAGTCAAGGGAATCCGGAGAGGTCCCAACTGACTGGAACCTGGTGAATGTCCCAGTTTCCAAAAGGGCAAGAAGGAGGGCCCTTGAAACTACAACCCTTTTAGTCTCACTCCAGTGCCTGGTAAAGTTACAGACAAGATTATTCTGGGAGGTGTTGAAGAACACCTGAAAGACAGCAGAGTCATCGGTCACAGCCATCATGGGTTCATGAGGGAAAAGCCCTGCTTACCAAAGCTGATTTCCTTTTATAACAAGGCAACCCACCCGGCTGATCAAGGGAAGCCAATTGATGTTGCCTTTTTGGGTTTCAGCAAAACTTTCCATACTGTCTCTCACAGTATCCTTCTGGATAAAATGTCCAGCACAGAGCTAGATACACACACCATGGAGGGGTGAGTAACTCACTTACGGATCAGACGCAGCCCTCTGGGAACCCTCTGGGATGATCCTCATTGTGGTGGGTGCTAATATTGCCCCTTTTCTCTTATACAACTTGTTACATACAGGCACTTAAGGTATGTTCCTCCCCATATAGCCAAAGTGTGAATCTCATACCTAACCATGGGTGACAAGTGCCATTATGAGCATCCCAGGCATTCCCAGAGGACTTCCAGACCAGACCAAAGACTTGCCAGAGATGTGGGTCTTTCTCCAGCAGGGTTAGGTGGTCAGATGAGGCACCCTTGGGTAGGTCGGGACCCACGAATCACTTCTCCAGTTTCTCAGCAATATCTCTGGTTGCACCACCTGAAGGCTTTACGTTTGTAATGGCTACAGAACTGCTGCACACTGTACCAGGTCTTAGGCAATGAGCTGTAAAGGGCAGTTCTCAGCTGCTCATTGCAAGTAAACCAATATACAAAGCTCCACGAGTAGAAATAATTAATGAAGGCAATTATAATAAATTTGAACTTATTTTTTCCAATTACAGGGGTTGAATCCAATTACTACATTGTAACAGATAGTTAAACCAGTTTTGTGCTATAGCCAAAAACCACGATGGTAGCATTTTTTCTAAAAAACCAGCTCTTCCATGAATAAATAAATAGGAATTAAATATTAATTGGTCACTTGGGAATAGAACTCATTTCTAGTAAAGACTAGTTAATAACCTTCCTAGGACTATAAAAACAGACTTGTATCACTAGTGAGTAGCAAATATTTGTTTAAATTTTTTTGCTATTCTGGATGCAATTCTGAAGGTGTCAAAAATAGCCATCAGGTTTATAAGTTCATCTATATTCCTCAGCCCACTGTCCCTACCTTTTTCTTTTTTACCCCCAAACTTTGGTTGTCCTTCTGCTTTTTTTTTTTTTTTCCCAAATATATTTTCTAAAAACCCCAAACATCATTTTCTTGCTAAGCAAGACAGTGTTTATAGTGTACAAGAAAACTATATATCAAAGTTCAGAAATTACACTAAGAAACATCATGTCAAAGTTACTTTAACCAAGGATAACCAGCTTCAACAGGACCTCAAATTCAAAAGGCAATGCTTATCCTAAGACCTGTCTGGCTTTGGTTACTGGTATGAAATATCTGTGCCATTTTAACATTACTTCAAAAAAGATTAAGCAAGAAAATTATGTGCTAAAATAATCCAGCTAACAATAAAATAAAATGTAAATGTTTGGTCTAATTTTTTGCTTTAGAGAAAAATGAAATTTTTTTTTAATATAATGTAGCAACTAGCTGCATCCCATTTTATGATGTTTTTTTAAACCATAAAAATCTTGTAAGTAGAAGCTTCATTAAAACCTTTCAGGAAAGATTTCAAGCATGTAAGAAGAGGATTTTTGTATATGTCTCATTAGAAACTGATGCATCTCTATTTATCTTATCTGTATTAAGATCTACACAATATATAAATAAGTTAATTACAACAGGAATTAATTATCCTGACTTTATGGCAGCCAGGTATTCAGCATACATGGACCCATTTTGCTGGAGCACACTCCCACTCAAATTCATGGAATCATAGAAAGTCTTGGCTTGGAAGGGACCTTAAAGACCATCTTGTTCTAATACTGACTCCCGTGCCACAGGCTAGGACAATTCCCACTAGGCCAGGTTGCACAGAGCTCCCATCCAACCTGGCCTTGAACACTTCCACTGGTGGGGCACTGACAACTTCTCTGGGTGAATCCATCCCAGGCCAAAGAAAAGAGCCCAACAAAAGACTTGCCTGACAGACTGAGAGCAAAGGCTGGCCTTCCAGGAAACAATAAAGTCTCTTCCTTACATAACCCCAGTAACACCACCTAATGTCTCTGCAGCTGGGCAGTTCCTCACTTAGGAATACTTAGGAAACTAAAAGTGTCTTTTGGTTGGCAATAAACAATTTTGGAAATAACAACAAATTCAGACATTACTTAAATACTTTCCCAACAAAGTAAAAACGGGAAACAGAAAGGAATTTAATTCAAGATGAGATTAACAAACCAATATATTAAAGTAAGACTGAGGTAAAATGTAATAGAGAATACCATTCAGCATTATGACAAGTTATTTATAGCCATTTCATTAAGAATTTATATATGTTTTATAACCCTTTTATTTACACTATCTTCATTTTCATCCTCAGAGATTATTTCCTCCTGAAACATCTCAATAAGCAATAAACACATGGTAAATTAAAGTTACTGTAGCTGAAACTGTAGAAAAGTTGGTGCTTTGAAATCTGCCAATTATGATAAATCAGTTCAGACAACTTGCATTGATTAATGTTTCTGCCAGAAGAGACTATTCCAAGGTTTGCTTTGTCATCCAGCAGAGATCAAAAGTCACTATATGGTCTTTTAAAATACAGTAGGATCAGTTGAAATATGTCTAGTTTTAAAATGAAAACTAAAAGAGCCACTAGAGATTAAACCAAATACTCTAACTGCTGTATAGTCCTTGACATCAGCAGGAATTATGCATGTGGAATTGGCAGAATAATTTAAATTATTTGTACAGTTCTCAAACTGACTGCAACAAAGCACCAAATTATTAACATAAAACCATTAAAGGGGTCGAAGTAAAGTTGTGGTACCACTAAAAGAAGTAACTTTTTGTTCAATTAACTTCATCAGAAGCTGATGTTTTCTGAAATACTGTAATCACCATGATTCAAAAGCTAGAAAATAAAGCAACAGATGTACTAAACTAGAATGCAATGTAATGTCAGTGCAACTTGCATTCCTCATATCTTTGTTAACTGACATATATTTTCAGAAATATTAGTATAGAAATGCAAGCAATGCATTTGAAAATATATCAATCTGTGCAATGCAACAGTGTTTTATAGAAATCTATTTTATTAGTTCACTTAAAATGGTATTTAAATGCTCTATAACCTACTTTTTTTCGAGGGATAAATCTGTTTCATAGAGCTTTTCAGTAGATAATTACTCAGATGGTTTTCAGTAACAGTACCTCTATCACAATCAAATGATAATGTTTCTATTCATACCTGCCAGGTACCTAGTCTGGCTACAAATCTGACTAGAGCCAAACAGTTCACAACTGATGAAAGAAGAGGAATGAGAAGAAAAAAACCCAAACAATAAAACACAAAATGAGTCCTGTCTTCTTGATTTTGTCCCATTAAACTCTTTACACTGCCAAGAAAATTCTGTTTTTCCACTCTGATGCTATTGCAGTAACAATAAAATAAGCACACCGTAAATTAAATTCACCTTAGAGTGCATTCTTTGGACTTACTTGTATTTGCAAGCACCAGGGGGTTTTATTGCCAACAAAAGAAAATTTTAGTTTTCATGAGATTAAAATAAATCTGCTAAAGCTTGAAAAGAATATTACTTGATGAATCTGCCAATTTCATAGTTCAGTTATTTGTCCTTTTTCAATTGCAGCAGATGTAATTTGTGTCCATGAAGTTCTGTGCAATTCTATTTCACTCTCCTTCCAATCTCCTTTTTCCTCTAAGTCTCAAAGTACATTTTTGCATATTCCCAACTGAACGTGAAAAGTTCCAAATACCTTTGTAAATTCAATATTGTCAAACTAAACTTGATTATCTCAATTTTTTCACTGATATTTCAAAGACAGGTACGCTCCTAACACACAATAAATAAAAATGACAAAATTCACTAAGGTTTTTTTTTAAAAACATTCATTTTTCCAAAAAAGTCTTACATTGTTTCAGGAGTCAGAACACTTATAAAAATATAATCTTTTCTGAATGAGAATATTGGCTCTGTGGTAGTCTGTTATACACAGATCTAACAGGACTCATTATCCTCATGTCCAGTCCAAATAATACTTTTGTACATTAGTATATAACTTCAGAGCCATGATAAAAACATGCTTATGAAACTTCTCTATATAAAAAGTATGATTTATCACATAGATTTATTTCCACCTTGAAATTCTATTGTCACAGAGACAAAAGTTCTCTTCTTCAACAACCAGATAGTGAACTGGAGAACAGATGACTTCAGTTCAGAAGCAACCCTTGCAGCTCACTTTTATTAGCTGCATTAAAGACTTTTAGCATTGAAAGTGATGCTGTCAGCTAAGGAGGTTAATTGCACTGATAACAACGTCTTCTGAGTCTTCCTAACACAGATATATTTTCAAGTGCTTCTTGAAGAGTTAGAAGGAGATGGTGAGATTGCTAAAACTTGCCAACCAGTATATAACCTCTTTTACTGGATAATTTGATCCCTATCTTGCTTGGTTTCTGCTTTATTCAGCCCATTAAACTATTTCACTGCAACATTAGACAAATTTATGTATCACAAGCTCTTTAAATCCCACTGAATAACAAAAAGAGAACTTTTTTCAGAGCCTCACAGATGGCCCAAAAGGCAAAGGCTTGTAAATAAGAACCCTTCTAAAAGCTGATGCAGTAACTGTGTAGTTTCACCCGCTCAGAAGCAAGTAATCATCTCCTTTGTGAATTGCTGTTCTTTCTAATACAGGGCTGAGGGATAAGTGTGGAAAAACTTCTGAAATGGTACAAAGCTCGACAAGGTAAGCATGATACTAAGTACCATTAGCATGAAGTGGATGTGTAAACAGAAGAAATTCCAATTTTAGTAGAATGGCTGTGTAGGGAGATGTATCACATGTCTTAATGACTTCACCAAGAAGTTGCACAAATTTTGGACCTGCAACTGGAGTGTAGAATAGTACATTTTTTTAGGAATAATCAACTGCTTAAGTTCAAAATAAACCCCACACATCTACTGCTTTTATCACAAAGCCAGAGGGTTATAACAGGTCACAATCTGGAGGGAAAGGATGCCATCCAGAGGGACCTTGGCAAACCTCATCAAGTCCAACAAAGCAAAGTGTGAGGTCCTACACCTGGGTTGTGGCCATCCCAGACATACCTACAGGTTGGGCAGAGAAGAGATAGAGAGCAGCCCTGCAAAGAAGGACTTGGCATGATGGTTGGTGGAAAACTCGACATGAGCCAGCAGTATGAGCTGCCAGCACAGAAAGCCAATGCAATCCTGGGCTGCATCCAAAGGAGTGTGGCCAAGCAGGTGGAAGGAGGGGATTCTTCCTTTCTACTCTGCTCTTGTGAGACCCCACCTGGAGTGTTGAATTTTGTTCTGGTGTCCCCAGCAGAAGGAGGACATGGAACTGGTGGGGCGAGTCCAGAGGAAGGCCAAAAAGTTGATAAGAGGAGCACCTCCCTTACAAAGAGAAGCTAAGGAATCTGGGGCTGTTCCACCTGGAGAAGAAAAAGTTGTGTGGAGATCTCATGGCAACTTCCCAGTGTCTGAAAAGGTCCTACAGAGAAGCCAGAGAGGGCCTTTTCTTCAGGAACTGTAATGATAGGACAAGGAGTAATGGGTACAAACTGAAAGAGGGCAGATTTAGCTTAGATATTAGGAAGACATTCTTCAGTGTGAAGGTGATGAGAAACTGGAACCCATTGCCTAGGGAAGCTGTGGATGCCTCAACCCTGGCAGTGTTCAAAGCCAAGTTGAATAAGGTCCTGAGCAACCTGGTCTAGGGGAATGTGTCCCTGCTCCTGTCAGGTGAGGCTGGGACTAAATGATCTTTAAGATCCCTTCCACCCCTTAACATTCTATGATCTAGATTAGATAAAGTGTTTTTCAAAGCATATAGAAACATGGAGAGTACGTGAGCATTCTTCTGATGGGATTTATGCTCAAGAGATATGAAAGATGTTTTGATTGGGTTTTCTTTTGTATTTTTTATAATATTTTTTAAAAGGCAAGTAAGCCCACACTTCCTTCCTTTTAAGTGTCGCCTCAGTTGGAGTTATCTGTTTAGCACACCTGACTTTTCATTGTGCTCATTTTACACTTCTTAACTTTTCAGGTCTGTAATTAAGACAAGGCAAAAAGCCAGTAAATTATATCAGATTCTTTTCAAAAACTACGGATGTTTCTCCAGTGCTGCATATTTATCTACCTCCTACTCACTCATATCTTGTAGGTGTTTATTTCCATGCTCTGTGCATAGGAAGGAAACCATCTGCATTTATCAAAATCTGTCTAATTCACATCTTCACACACTACTTACTTACAGTTTCATAAAGAGGTTTGCTACAGTGACAACCTTTACTCTTCTTTATGCAGCGAGTCTACACAGATGAGTCATGCTCATCATAAGATGAGCCTAACACCTTCAAAAATATATGACTGAGATGAGAAGAATTCCTATTGGTCTGTAAGTAGATACAAATCATTGTTCTTGTCGTGAAATATCCATACATATACAATAAACTAATTTTATGGGGGAACGCTTCTGCTTCCCTGCCTTTGCAACCAAAAAGTTGTTTACTGTTTCACTAACTGCAGGTCTGAGAGCATTATGCCGCCATTAAAAAGCTACACCTCTGACATGTTTCTAATGGGCCTGTATTTATAGACAATAAGTAGGGCCAGTGTTTTGTCACAGTAAATTATATATGAAACAGTCTAGCCAGGGGAGAAAAAAAGGCAAGTGTCACAAATTGCTAGTAAAATTGCCAGAGCTCACAGCCTGCATTTTAATCGAGGCATATTTTATTTCATTATAAAAGTCAAGTAAAAATGTTTAACTAAATGTTAAAAAAAAATAAACTGCTGCTATAAATGACTTTTGTCATGCAGATGGGGAATAAGAACAGCTTTTTGTTAACCTTTGCTAAAGACCATGTTTTAAGCTAACAGTACTCAGCAACCTGCAATTAACTTGAGTAAAACAGTCCCTGAGAGCTAGCAAATTAGTATTGTGTTTCAGAAAAGGTTTGTCAACAAAAAGAAATTAAATGTATAAATATTGATGTTCCACTTTTATGCAAGTATGCACAAGATATCTCTGCTATGCAAGATGGTCAGTTTTCAAATGTGCACAAATACAAATATTTTTAAAATTATTTCTGAATAGAGAGAGCACATATACTCAAAAATATTCTACTATCATTTTGGCATAAAGTTTTTAGAATAGATGCTGAAATGCACATTTGTTAGTTCTGCAGCAGAAACCACGAGAATCCACTGAAATTCACAGCCTTTCACTGACCTGTAGAAGCATGGAAATTAGCTCTTATATTTGACCTTGGCCTTGCAGTCACGTCCCACCATCCTCCCTTCCTTCAGTATATGGAAAAATAAAATATACTGGTGCAGAAGAAACTGAAATGATAGACATCACCAATACACTACTGTGCACTTCTTGCCTTGAATAACTCATCCTGCTTTTTGGTGCTTGTGGAAGTCAGTTTATGGCTTGTACTGCCGTCCTTAAAATGGCCTAGCTATAAAGTGTTACTAGTAGTGATGAAATTAAGTCCTTCTGTCCTCCTGAGGCAGTATGAGTAATCTGCAGAACCTCAATTTACTAGACTTCACCATTAAGGAAGAAAAGTTGTCAATCCACCACTTTGGAAATATTACAAGGCTATAACCTGCCAAGAATGAACCACTAAGGAGTTGAGAATAATACAAAGATTGAAAGATGCATTTCTTGTACTTTGTTAACACAGTGCATAAAGAATCATCATGTAGTCCACGTGCCAATTGTAAGGGGCAACTACGCACAGTTCTTGTTCCTAGTTCCTCTACGAGTTGTTGAACACCAGTCTCTTCTCCCCTGCAAGGTAAGCCAAGCCTTGCCATCTGTCAACCTGCACTATGTTCTTTCCATTCCACTTCAGTGTGTTTTTTTCTGTGCTACTGATTTACACTGATTTTTTTTCTGCTGATACTGCTTTTTACCTCATTTGCAAAAGAGGTAAATCTGTCTCAGTCAAGGTATGTCAGTGATCCTTATGGGTCCCTTCAACTTAGCAGGTTCTGTTGTTCTATGATTCTGTGGTTCTGTGATATGACAACCCTTTTTGTTTTTACTTTATATACTGTGCTGACCTTGAAACTCCAGGAAATGTGTGGGAAATTCTTGCCAGCTTGAAACCTAAACTCTAGAAGAATTTCCATCGTATTTCAGAGAAATGTTCAGGGTCAAGTTCTTCAGACTTTGCTCTAACATTACCTGTAAGGTTCCTGTATCTTTGCACTAATGTACTAACTGACCATACAGAAGTGGTCTTACCTTGTCTGTAAGAGTGAAATTTTGCTGGAAAAATGTGTTCCCTCAATGGTTCCTGGATGATTAAAATTGAAAACCTAGATTGACCTCAGAGTTCCTCAAGGAAAATAACATTTATTCATGTTACCATGATTTGTAATGAATTATTTAATTCCACAACCTGAAATAGAGGTTTTGCTTTTTCCCCTCAGACCATAAAATCTGTTCTTCAATAGCAGAGGCATCCAAGGTGGGTTAGGTAAGCATATAAGAGGGAGAAAAAAGAAATGAGTAACAAGTTTCTACTGAACGTGCTCAGAGTAGAACTTCAAAGCCAGATCTTTGCTGTAGGTTCTCCAGGGTACTTGGAAAATAAGGGAGGAAGTTGACAGCTTAATTTTTCATACATTGGCCTCAATTCTCATTATACCGTGAGAGAAGGGAAGCCTTACCCCACTTTTCCCTATGCAGTCAATTGAAAAGTTCCTGAAAAGGGGCATAAATGAGTGTGCAAATCCCTCTGCTACTGAAAGCAACCATTGGCCAGTCATGCCATGGAGGCATAAGAAACCTTTTGGCACAGCCTCCTCCTCCAGTTTCTTCACTGTGGGCAAGTAAGGACCTTAAAAATTTCAGTGGACTGCTGCAGCTAATTAAGTACACTGGTACATTTTCCAAAACGGTGTCTACAGTTATATTATGCCTACATTTTCAATGAAAACGTTGCTTGCCTCCTGCTGTCCGTGGTGGCTCAGATATTTCAGGGTTATCTTCTAAAGTCTCCTTTAGAGGCATTTTCCTGTTGAAGTAGAGAAAATATAGTTCACTGTGAATTCAGCAAAGAGAGTGAGACAACATCTGGTATTGAAATAGGAGTATTTTTGATAGTAGAGAAAATAATTTTAACTTGGCTTGGTTGTGTTTTTAAAAAATATTTCCACTGTGAGTTTCTTGTGTGTGTATACAAGTATAGGTATATGTGTGTATGTACATGTATAGACACATGTTTTTCCCATATTTGCCTATGTAGTTTGATTTAATTGCAAAATGAGGGAAAATAAGGGTGGCTTAATTTATTGTTCAAGGGTTTTAATCACTTTTAAATTCTCATACTGTGTAGAGTCATCCATACAAAACCCCACAGGTGAATTATTCACATGATGTACGGGACAATGTCTTGGTTTATTCTATTTATAACAAGAATTATGAAGAACAGAAAATACAAAAGAAACATTACAATAGAGATTGGAAATTTTTTTCAAGGGGATTGTCATATATTTGTACCCATCAACTATACAAAGAAGTTAGAATGAATTATGTTTATAGCTGCCTTTGCAGGTGATAATGTAAATATTTAAGTGAGTTATTATTGTCACTCTCCTGATTTAAACTGAAAATTAGTTTCCTAACAAACCATTAAACATTTATCAACCAACAGAAATACAACAGATATTATGCAGAGTAGTTCATCTTCTACTGGATGGATTGGAACAACATTTCTGAACTTATAACTATTATTTTTCTGTACTTGAAGAGTAAAATAAATAAAATCATGTAGTAATTATTACAAGGAATTATTACAAAGGATTCTGTTACAGGGAAATTAATGACAGAACTATTATAGAAAAGTTTCAATCTCATTCATGCATTCATTCAGTCAAACTGAACCTCTGTATTTCAATTTTGTTATCATCAGATGATAAAGTTGAGCCCTGTACTGACACTCAGTTGAAATAAACAGCCTAGAAGTCCCAACTGTACAGGTAGATAATTGTTCATCAGTGTCATGAACAAACTACTTCATACAGGGTGACTGACTTCAAAATACTGAATCCCCATCTGGTGAGACCTAATGAGCAATGGAAAGGTTTGAAAGTAATGAAGCAAGTCCCTTTTTGGCAGATGTTACTTGACAGCTGCATCTTGGGATCCTAGCAACACTACTGCTGCCTCATATTAATATATTCTCGAAGATATCATGCTGAAACTTGTGGAAAAGCGAGGATCCTTTTCTCTTCAACGGGCTGCATTTTATGTCACTCCTCTTATATCTAATCCACTCAGTATATTTTGATTTCAAGAGACTATTCAAGGTTCATTGAACACTGTTTTTTCAAATGCTTTAGCTCACGATTTAGCTCAATGCTGTAGGCTGAATCCTTGCAGAAAATAAAATTGACCTAACAGGCACGTCAAGGTGTTTGTTTTTATTTTTTCCCCAAAGGCAAGAGGGAAGAAACATGATTCTGGGTCACTGCCCTTCACAAGCATCTTGTGGCATACACAAGCCACACAGGGTCCCCAGTGACCTCCACAAAGCTCTATTCTGTCTGCATCCTGTTCAGCAGCTCTTCACTCTTCCAGGGGGAAAATATCCTGATACTGCTACTTGAATTGCCCACATAGAACCAACACATAGAGAAAGAAGTCAACATTAATAGCTTTTCTTGTTAAATAATGAATATCAGGTGAATACTAAGTTCCTAGCTTGATCAAAACTCTTAGAGGGGCTAAAGTGGAATCTAAAATAGAGGCAGTCTAAGCTGTAAGCCTTCCAGAAATGTTGTCATCCTTGGGGGTAATGACAAAAGTGATGGGAAGGAAACACTGGTGGAGTGCAGGGACATTCAGCAGGATTTCCTGTTTAAAAAAGCAGAACTTTGCATTTACTTAGAGTAACTGTGGTGTTAACCTTATTCTACACCTGTTGCAAGGCTTTTTAGTGTAATGCCCAATGCAAAACATTGAGAATTCTTGATGAGAGGAAACACTCAAATGTTTCCAGGTCCCTCATATCTAATTACCTTCTCCTTAGTATTTAATTTGCCAGCTACCTTTATATATTATAACCAAAGGATTTTTTTTTCTAGAGGAGGCATTTATTTTTGCTTTAGAGACCTCACATAATTCCTCCTCCTACTGATCATCCTTGCAGCTCTGTTCTATTCTTTCTGCATATTAGTTGGTCTTCAAGAACCTGGTTTTTTCTGTCCATTTACATAATATCCTGCAGACTTGCAGTTACCTTCTTCTTTAAGAAATTTGAAAATTATTTTACAGATATTCTAAAGGAGATTATTAATTATTTTTACTTTTTAGAAAGAGCAGTTTTTTGTTTCACTGCAATGCAAGGTGCACAGAATGATCAAAATAAATATTGGCTTTGTAAGCTTTAAAATGGTGACACTCTTGGATGTGAATGTGGCACTTGGAGATATGGTTGAGTGTTGAACACAGTGGTGCTTTGTTCATGGCTGGACTCACTAATCTTAGAGGTCTTTTTCAACATAAATGATTGTATGATTCTGTGAGATACCAGGAAAGTGAATTGTTAAATCAAAGTCTCTCAACAAGCTGATGTGCATAACTACATCTTTTACATGCTGTTATACTGATTGAAACAAAGGCATGCAGCTGTGTCAGGGGAGGTTTAGGTCAGATATTAGGAAGAGGTTCTTCATCCAGATGGTTGTTGGGCACTGAAACAGGCTTCCCTGGGACGTGGTCACATATCAATATCATCAAGTTCATGTAAGTTCTCTTGAACAGTTTACTATATTTTCATCTCTGTAAAGATCAAAAAGTCAAAAAACACACCTGGAGTGTTCAGGTAGGTATGACTATGCTAAAGCTAATTAGTTATCATCCTCTCCTTGCACACTTCCCCTTTTTTTTAGATACTCAGTCATCTAGACATATCAGAATATTTTTGATGATTCCTTGATTAATGGCCAACAGGGAACAGAAAGAGAGTCACTGTATATTTGCACTTTCCCAACCTAGAATATGGCCAGGAACACCAACTTCAGACAGCCACAGAAACTGTACTCAAGAGCCCTGGCAGAGGCCAACACAAACCAAAAGAATAAACAAAACTTCTCCCAAAAGTTAATGGTGCCATTTCCCATGTGGAAAATTCACTTACTACTTACTGGTTTGCAGGTGACCAGAGACATCTCACACTGCACCGCTGAGAAGCTTTAAGTCTGCATTCTTCCTCAGCTGCTCTAAGCACAGCTATCACCAGTTGCTGCCTTTGTTCAGACAAGAGGAGAAATTGCTAATTAGTCTTACAACCCTTTTCATGGAAGTCTGCCCAAAGTCCCAAGCCAGGTAGTATCATATAACAAAGAAAAAATCCTCCATAACACAAAATCTTTCTCATAGCCACCTAGAGGTGGAAAAAAAAAATAATTGAGAACTATTCTGGATTTTATACCTGCTGATATCTCCCTTAAAACAAAGGGAGAATAAAAAACACATTTCTAATGCATGACCTCACTTTTTTTTCCCCCTAACTATCTGCAGGAGGAAATGATGGCTCAGTTTAAAAGATCTGAAGTTTTATTGCATTTCTTTTCTGATACCATCCTTTACTTAGACAACCATTTGCCTTTTCATCTATCAAGGGAATTCCAATGAGAACATTCAGTTCCTTTGTTTTATTCCAACACCATCATAACAATATGTATGAATCATAGTGCACATTACATTGCAGTCCTGCAAATTTCAGTCCTTTTTTTTTCACTTTATTTTCATCATGAGTCTACAAGGAAGTATTCTCTAAGTGCTGTCTCACAAATTAATAGCTACCAGAGACCTGCTTTGTTTCTATGGCTGTTTCTCTTCAGACTTCAGCTTTCTGCTTTTGAAGTGTTTTATGAGAAGCATCGTTTAACATTAAAATTCAACATATCCAAGTTAATTCTGACTCAGGATCTATTAAATTCAGTGCACATTTCTACCAATGTGAATGTGCTTTAGGCCCACTCATTACTCTTGTAGGCAATTATGAGTTTTACAAGACAGTATAATCGTGAATTCAAAAAAACTTTACAGGTTTCGTAGTCCATTAAAACTTTCTTGCTGATCTCCATCTGTTCTAAAGATAATGAATACACTTTTCTTTCAAGCACTCTGCTTTATCAGCATAACATCTTTTTGCATAATCAGATTTTATCTTGGATTTCTGGAGAGACATGGTTTGGTTTGGGATTTTTATGGTTAAGGAAAGGGGAGAGCATTGGCCTCTGCCCCAAAGCTTATCTGTTGCTTGCTTTATTTTTTCCAAGCCAAGCATCTACTCAGTAAAAAACTAAACTCAGAAAACCCTAAATTTAGGTTGTGTTGGCACCCTCAGTGTCACAACTACTGTGGTGGCAGCTTAAATGACCCGTGGATGACAGTCTGTCATATATCAACTTCATTGCCTGCAGCCCTCATTGCAAGCCAAAGCTGGCTCAGGTGCTCCAATGCTGCTGGATTCACCAGATCGGGTGGAGCACCGTGTCAGTGCAGTCCTTGCCATTCCCAAACTGCTGCAATCATCAAGCCCTGACGGCCTGGCTGCCTGCAGGTCACTTCAGAGCCTCATGGCATTTCTCTTCATGGCACTGCTGAGCCGGGCAGCACCGGAGCACCAGTGGCTCTGCACAATCCAGCTCAGGTCAGGCACAGCAGATGCTGCACTAGACAAGGCTGGATAAGCCCATCCAGACTCCCACTGGCTTCATGTAGGGTCACTTGGATGTGGTTGCACCACTCTGCCCATTGCCTGTGAAATGGAGTGTTGCCTAAAGTTGGTGAGAATCCTGCAGCCGCAGCAGGACATGCATCAGTGGTGCACCAGTGCTGGCGTTGTTCTCCTGTGCCGTCCAGTAGGGAACATTTGTCTCATGGGATTGCCCTTCCGACAGCAGGAAACAGGGCTTGAATAACACAGCATTTCTGCAGCAGATGCAAGGTTCTGCACTCTCCATGACCTCCATCCTCAGTTATCGTGTATTTTAAGATGTTCTTTGGGAGATGATCTGAAGAAGATGACACACTCAAACTATTACAGATCAAAGACAAGAATATATTCCATAGGGAAGTGGTTCCAGAAAAATAGACTGCTTTGTTAGCTGTTCTTTCCACTTTATGCCAGCCATGCATAAACAGACCTGCTCAGTTCTCCTCCCACAATTAGTAAAAAGTATATCTATGCCAAAAAGTATGTTGCAAACCTGAATTTCAAAGTTCTCAAAGGAAGGCACATAGCCTGTCTCACTGCTGCCCAAATTCAGATGAAGTATCTTGTTCAGCACTACAAAAAGAAAAACAGATGAGTGGCAGAGAGAGAACTTTTTTCAGATGCAGAATGAAGCGCTCCATTCACTGAACCATGCCACATGCATCAGCTTGCTTTATTTCTGATACACTTGACCACTCAACTGTTTCTGGTTTGTCATTTCCTTAGGAGACAAACAGAAATGAAGGGAAGAAAACAGCTGAGGAATAAAGCAGGCAATAGCAATATGAAAATCAAGGTGAGCTGTGCTCTGAGAAGAAAGGTTAAGTAAGGAAAGAAAGCAACTACTGGATGGATGGAAAGGAAACATTTTAGCTGTAACTGCTCTGGTTATGTACAGAATATATTAACCTGGCCAAAGCTCAGGGCTTATGTCATTACCTTGCTTTCAGAATCTGAAATAACAATGTATTTTTGAGATATTAAGGAAAAACACATCACCTAACATCCCACAGTTAATTGTCAACAAAGGCCATCCACCTGTGCTGTGCTGATAAAAAGCACTGCCATTTCCTACCGTCTCAACACTTGTGTGTCAATGCAGAAAGCTGACAAGCAAGTGTTTCTGGGCCCCTGGAAGCATTCATCCATGCATACATAAGGGTATCTTTAGAGGAGAGGCTCCTGCTTGTTCTGCTTGAATAGAGGAATATGGGACTTATCCGTGAAGATAACAGGAATTCAAGATCAGCTCTATATTTGCCAAGTATTCTCACCATGGTGACTGCTTAAATTTATTACAAGTTTCAGTAGTGTCTTAATCCTTCAAGTAGCACCTAATTTAATATCCTGATTCATTACCTGAAACAAGCAGGAGAAGGCAGTTTTTAAAGAAATACAACTCACAGATGGTAGTAGAAAATGTCAGTCTCAGTAGATTTTTCATGCCCAGGCCTCATAATTTGATTTTTATAAAAGACTAAGGAGTCTTGGAATCCAAATAAATCAAAAGGTATACTGCAGAGACCATGAACATTTTGGTGGTCACTGAACAACACAAACAATTCAATCAACCAACCAAAGAAAATTAACCATAAGAACAGAGAAAATAAAACTCTATACCCCTTAATTTTACTCCAATTTTTCATTCATATTAAGACATATTGACCAAGTTAAATTGAAAAAACCTGTTCTATTAATCTAATGAATCTGTTACTTTAGGTTATCTTCAGAGGTTTTCTTTCCACAAAAAACCCCAAAAAAACAGAAAAAAAAAAAAGCCTCCAAACCTTGATATCTAGTTTTGATCCAGTAAAAAACATATATGCAAGCTTCATTTTCTACTAAGAATTCTTTTCCTAAATCAACAGATCCTAAAGTAAAAAACCAAAAACAAGAAGTGATAATTAGAAGTTGAGGGATATATCAACAAAAAAGAAGAGTAAAAAATATACCATTAGTAGAATTAAGGTAATTTTTTAATGGGGCTTATATACTTTATTGTAGGCTCATTTTCAAACTACTTTGCATTGTGAATATTTTCAAATAAAGATAAAAAGAAAGAAGCTTGACCAGGGTTTTGGCAAAGTATGACCACAACTTTTGACTTAATAGGATGTATTTTTGCAACTGTCATACCTGCTGTGGACCAGACATTCAGCAGATACAGTTGTACTGACCATTTAAATATGCAAAATACAAGTTAGAAATCTTACCTTGGAGTTTTCTTGCTGCAAGTCTTATAGTAGCTACAGCATCATCTGTTTGTCCCAGAAATATCTAAGTGCCCATTATGACGATGATTTTCTTATATTCCCTGTTATGTGGCCACATTCATCCACAAACAAATTACTATTTCTTTAGTAATACCTAAAATATTTTCTTGATTATAAACTAAAAACTGAGAACATAATTCAGATATACCATTACATAGCTATATGGTAATCTGAAAAATTGGAAAACCAGTAAAACGATCCAAAATATGTTCATCAACAGTCAGATAATTTAAATCTAATTTAAATAATACAAATAAATCTAATTTTTGATGCCTAAGGTTAATAAGTCCACTAGTAAGGTAGAGTTGGGAATCAGAACTGATTCAGCTACAGTAATTTTTAAATGGATCACAAGAAATCATTAACTACTTTTATCCTTCTGTAGCAGATAAGCCATGAACCGACACACATGGATGACAGAAAGAAAAAAAAATAATCTTCTGAAATTAAAATAGATTATCTCAACTGACTCTTCCAGGCATACTTCCCCTCATTTGGAGCAATATTTTGTTATCTCTTTAATTCCTAGGAAAGTGTTTATTCTCTAAACTGGCATATACAGCGCTATAAAACACAGTTTCCTTAGCTCATGAAAATGTGTTTCATTGTAGATGTTCTGCCAAAGAGTACAAAGCCTGAACTTCAGAGCAATTATACAGAGCACAGGTGACACACTTGGCTCTGAGAAAGGGAAAATGACTTTTGTTCAACACATAAGCACTTTAGGCCAACTGGTTCATTCACAGGCATTTCCTGCTGGAAAGCCTGAAAAGCGTTTTTTGTGCGACTTTGCAAAATTTTGGATTGCAGCATAGGAAGACAAAATAAAACAGAAATAAATACTGTGCTCTAAACTGAGAATCTTGGCTAAACCACCACGGCCACTGATAGACTCTTGTGGTTTAGGAATGGTGATCCCTGATGTAGTGTTCCCACTGAAACCACTCCAAACCACGCACCACTCTCTCACTCCTCCCTCCCTCTCCCTCTACCCTGCAGCTGGATGGAGAGGAGAATGGCAGGCAGAAAAGCTGAAGATCATGGGTTGAGATACAGACAATTTACTGGAAACAACAATGAGATAAGAAAGCAAACAGTAACAGCAGCAATATTAATAAAAATATTGTACAAGAGAGAAGCAAGCAATTCACATGTAAATGATCACAGTGGAGCCAGAGCCGACTGTCACCATGCTCCCCCAGCCTCCCTGGAAGGGAGAGACCCCTTCCACCTGCCCCTTTAAAATGAAGTGAGGTGATATAGGATAGACTCTGGGTTTCAGCCACGTTCCCTCCTGGCTACTTCAAAAATGAACCTTGTCCTGGCTGGAACCAGGACATAAACACTGGTACAGAGTATACCTGAAGGACAGAAAACAGCATAAAAAGAGTTTTGCCACCTTGACAACTCCTTGTTTATTTCTGACAGTCCCACTTGAAAGAGAGCAGTGACAGAAACATCACTGCTGAAAAATTTCACACTGATTTGAAGTCTTGAGCTCAAATCAACCCCACATAGGAACACACACTCTTCAAGAGCAATCTAGAGAGAAAAACCAAAAAATCCTCTGGCTTTCTGAACACTTTTGACCCTGTCAAAGGAAAGAAACAAATTTCCAATCCTGTGACTTAGGAAAGCAACATTATTGTCATCAGGGAAAGAAACCTCTCTGCTAACAGAAAAGCAGGACATAAATCTTGGTCTGCAGGGAGCAGCAGGATGGTACCCAAAAGATTCCTGGGAAGGAAACTGCTCACTCTTGACCTCTGAAGCAACAGGGATTGGACAACACCCCTTAGACAGATTTTCTTGTCAACAGAGCTCAAACTGCAAACAGCAGTTGTTTTCTAAGCCCTGTTTTATCCTCAGATAACTCCAGTAGTCTATGTAGTGTGTTCGGTTGTCTCAAATGTACATCCTACAGGTGTTTTGTGGTCAGTACACACAGGAGCAAGAAAAACAGGGAAATATGGCTAGGAGTGCCTCCATTGCCCCCCCCCCACACCACCCCATGAAAAGGAGGGATGCAAATCCCTCTGCTCAGTAGAGTTCTAGTTATATAGTTCCCCATCTATATTTGCTGTCATTCAAACTACACAACCCTGGCCTGGCTGAAGGGATCCCTAGCAGTCATTGCTCAGCTGGTCTAGGATAATTCCTGAGTTCCCTGAAGTCTCAGATTGAACATCACTTTACAGAGCCCACAGCTTCCTGAGATCTGGTATTATGATCTGAAATGCCATTATTTTCTGCCATGGATAGAGACTGCTATATTTATATAATATACTGTGAAGAGTGGTAGCTTAGATAAGAAAAGCCTCATGAAGATGCTTGTATCATTCTAAAATGTGCAGAAAACACAACAGTATACAGAATTTAAAACTTGGATTGCCACCATACACATTATCAGAAGCTGACATTGCCACATACTTGAAAAGAAAGGCCTGGAGCAAAGCTCAGGTCCCTGAATGAGCACCTGTAAATAATTAAATAGCCAGTCTGGGGTTTGAGGGTTTGGTTTTGTTGGTTTTGATTTTTTTGTTGTTCTTTGTTTGGGAGGGGGAGTTGGGGGGGGGGTAATATTAAGGAATCAGACTAACTATTTTATTTGCAGACATGGTACAGCTGCAATGTAGAAATCTCTTGCTTAGCAACAGAAGCTTAGAACCCTAAACCTTATGTTTCTTTAATATAACTAATGATTATTCTGTGGAAACAGATCTGGAAACCTCTTTGGTTTATGATGTACTGCAAAAAACCCAACAAAACTGAAACCCAAAAGGGAATTAAAGTGACTGCAACATAAACCCTTATTACTTTTGCTTAACCTCAAAAGTGGCCACTACTTCCCTTACGCAAATGGAAAGGAGCACAAACTACAGGGGGAAACTTCATTAAGGGAGGCACTGGGCTGCCTGAGAGGCAGGTGGTGGCTGCAGACAGCCCTCTGATCCACAGCTCACCAGGATCCATATTTGAATTTAAGGACTCACACAACTCTAAAGTGTCATGTACAAGATTAGAGGGATTCAGATCCATCCTTGTCTATTTACAGTTCCAACAAAGAGACATTATATATATATTTTTTTTTCCTTACTGTGCAGGATCCCTCCCTAAGAGTATACAGCTTTAAATTACTGCAAACAAGACACACCTCAGGGAAATGTTTCAAGATAATTGATTTCTCATTTTTGTTTGCACAAATCTTTTTTGCCAAGCTTGTTAGCAGGGTACTCTGTGAATGATGAATATAAAGGGAGACTGTACGGGACTAATGACTGTTTATGGGAAGGTTAATATTGGAACTGATCATGTCATCACTGACATTTTTCCTTTCTCTATTCATGAAACATATGGGAAGAAAGTCAAGGATGGAAAAAGAAATAGAAAAGGAGTATCTGAGCTCCTTCCTTCATTGTACTTAGATGAGCTGAATAATATAAAATCATTCACTGTGAAACAGGGCAAAAAGTCAACAAATGCTAATGAGTCTCCATAGGTTTTATAACATTCAATTCTCTATAGTCTTTATTGGTGTCTCTTCTGAAGCCTTGTGCTCACAGTAAAGAGAGAAAACAGCAGTTTGAAGCAGTACTAGAGGCTGGAGCCTGCTGTGTTGAACTTCTCAAATTGCTGGGAATAAGAAAGCTTCAGTAGTTCCTGTACAAAATTCAAATCTGTATTTCAAGTGGCATTTCAATTGCCTCTGAGCTGCTGTGCGGACTGAGTGGACAGAATAAGAATGCTTCGTCTCCTTGATTATTTCCTCAATGGCCTTTGAGCCATTCTGTGGGGTATAGCTGAACGTTTTCAACCTGTGGGCAAAACTGTGTACATAAATAAGAGTATAACCATGAACAAACATTGCCAACAGACTGTGTTCATGAACATGCTCGGTCACAAGGACAGAATGCTTCTTAGAGGAGAAATAAGTTATACTAAAATTGAAAGGGAACCTTAGAAAATGTTCCCCAGTGCATTAGAGTACAGCTTCTTTAGAAATCCTAACCATGTACCTGATGACCTCGGGAGGGGTGTAACCCTAATGCCCAAAGTCTACAGTGAGCTGCTGGGTCTGACAGTTTGCAGCTGCCTGCGCCACACAGCTGCAGGAGAACCTTTTGGGATGGAATCCTCCACCTCTGCCAAGACAGTCTGGTGTCTCCTAAAACTGCCCCCCACCAGTTCTGTACCTGAGCAAAACAATGCTGAAAAAACAGCTGCTTAGGAAATAAGTTCTTAAGACACACAGTAACCTAAATTTCACAAGATGGAACCAACCTTTTAATTCTTCAGCTCTAAACCTATGTTTCAGCTCTTCAACAAGAACCTCATTTCCCGAAGAATCTCTGCAGTCCTTGGTTCTTACACTGGGGACAAACTACCATCCCGCATTCACCAGGTTCTCCTTACCACTTGCTAGTCAAAATTCCTATTCAAATTTCCTTTGGGAATCTAGGATTGGTAGCCAAGACTAGCAGGCCTATTCCACAACCAGAACAATTTACTTTCTTAAAAAGTGACATTAGTGGTCAACCTATCATTAATTTTTCATCTCCCTGTATGCCCTGCCATGAGACAAAAGAAATATCTCTCCTTTGGGGATAAGGGAGCAAAATGACATTTATCTTCCTAATGCCTACTCTAAGCTCCTTGCACATGCACAACTGTCCTCACGCCAAATTTTTTGTTTCAAACTGTTTTGGTGACTCAGCTGGACAGTGAGACAGGATAAATGACGATAGCTGATTTCTCGAGGGATTTTATTACATATAAAGAAACAAAGTTCGAAAATCCCTGAGAATATACTGAATGAAAATACATGCTGAATATGCAGTTTAGCCCCATGAAGGTAGGTAGTCACATATTCCAAAAACTATAATGTTATGCTTTTAAGATGATGTGCATAAGCTAATAAGCTCAGCTATTCCCATGCTTCTTAGAAGCTAATTCAAGAATCTATGCTGTGCTCCTGCTGAGCTGCAAGGTTTGCCTGATTAATGTTTCTTCAGCATGAGCTAGTAGGGAGTGATTAATTTCCTCTGTTTCTTTAGGTAGTGGGTCTACCTCTGCTACCAAGGCATCTACAAGTGTTTAAGGAATATTTCATCTCAGTGAGAGGATCCAGGCACTCTGTTCATCAGAGAGTGCTGTTAGATCCTGGCCTCAAGGTCCTGCTTACCAGTCCAGGTTCAAATTCAAGCTGTCCCAATGCTATTTAGATCCAGGCTTTTGTCAGTGTTATCTTGAGAAGGAAAAAGGAAGGAAAGGGAGAAAAAGTTGTAATTTATGTTACATAACTCCCCTTAGCTCTGTTTCTGAAACACCAGAGATGAATACTGATCACAGCTTCTTAGCAATAGCTCCTACTTTGAGCAGAGGAAAAGCAAACCTTCCAGTGGCAGCTACCTGAGCACTCTGTAGTGATCCAGTATTCCAGGGCTCCAGCCTCACTGTAGCAAGTTATGGTTCCCAGGTAAAAAACTTCAAGCAACCATTGGTGAGACACTGTCCTGCAGGCTCTAAGTCATCCAACACACACAGCTAATATTTCCACAGATTCCCAGTGCTTTTCAGCTTTCCTCCTTAACTTTAATTTCATTAGCTGTCTACACATTTCCCTTCACAAAAGGGAATGAAATCTTGCAATTTCAATGAGGATCAATTGGGAAAGCTTCAGTCCATTTCCTTGCATTTCATGTCATCCCAGTCCCTTTAATTGTTTACACATTCTTTCGGAATTTTCTCTTTTATATTAGCTCTTCATTTATTCCATTACTTCTCTTATGTCTTTGTTTAAATTTCTTCCCTGACTTGGGAATATCAATGGGAATACTTTTGGCAAGTTTGGCTGCTTTTCACTGAACCTCATACCCTCTGTGTGCATTTGGTGGTGGTCAGTCCATTTGCAAATTTTCTGGACTTCTTCACTCACATTTTATTTGATCATATCTCCTTGCCACAGTGTTTGTTTCACTTTCTTCCTTGATTTTGTGATTTCGTTCCCTTTCCGCAAAGAAAATTCTTCCTTTGAGGAACGGGAACAAAATCTTGTGATTTCAATGAGGATCGGTTGGGAAAGCTTCAGTCCATTTCCCTGCACTTCATGTCATCCCAGTCACTTCTATGATTTTCACTTTCTTTCAGAACATTTACTTTTTATTTTATCATTTCATTTCTTCCATTTCTTCTCCCATCTCTTTGTTTAATTTTCTTCCTTGATTTTGGGATTTTGATGGGAATAATTTTGGCAAGTTTGGGTGCTTCTCACTGCACTAAGGTTCATCTCAGTGCATTTGGTGGTAGTCAGTCCATTTGCAAATTTTCTGGACTTCTTCAATTGCATTTGATTTGATCATATCTCCTTGCCACAGTGTTTGTTTCACTTTCTTCCTTGATTTTGGGATTTTGATGGGAATAATTTTGGCAAGTTTGGGTGCTTCTCACTGCACTAAGGTTCATCTCAGTGCATTTGGTGGTAGTCAGTCCATTTGCAAATTTTCTGGACTTCTTCAATTGCATTTGATTTGATCATATCTCCTTGCCACAGTGTTTGTTTCACTTTCTTCCTTGATTTTGGGATTTTGATGGGAATAATTTTGGCAAGTTTGGGTGCTTCTCACTGCACTAAGGTTCATCTCAGTGCATTTGGTGGTAGTCAGTCCATTTGCAAATTTTCTGGACTTCTTCAATTGCATTTGATTTGATCATATCTCCTTGCCACAGTGTTTGTTTCACTTTCTTCCTTGATTTTGGGATTTTGATGGGAATAATTTTGGCAAGTTTGGGTGCTTCTCACTGCACTAAGGTTCATCTCAGTGCATTTGGTGGTAGTCAGTCCATTTGCAAATTTTCTGGACTTCTTCAATTGCATTTGATTTGATCATATCTCCTTGCCACAGTGTTTGTTTCACTTTCTTCCTTGATTTTGGGATTTTGATGGGAATAATTTTGGCAAGTTTGGGTGCTTCTCACTGCACTAAGGTTCATCTCAGTGCATTTGGTGGTAGTCAGTCCATTTGCAAATTTTCTGGACTTCTTCAATTGCATTTGATTTGATCATATCTCCTTGCCACAGTGTTTGTTTCACTTTCTTCCTTGATTTTGGGATTTTGATGGGAATAATTTTGGCAAGTTTGGGTGCTTCTCACTGCACTAAGGTTCATCTCAGTGCATTTGGTGGTAGTCAGTCCATTTGCAAATTTTCTGGACTTCTTCAATTGCATTTGATTTGATCATATCTCCTTGCCACAGTGTTTGTTTCACTTTCTTCCTTGATTTTGGGATTTTGATGGGAATAATTTTGGCAAGTTTGGGTGCTTCTCACTGCACTAAGGTTCATCTCAGTGCATTTGGTGGTAGTCAGTCCATTTGCAAATTTTCTGGACTTCTTCAATTGCATTTGATTTGATCATATCTCCTTGCCACAGTGTTTGTTTCACTTTCTTCCTTGATTTTGGGATTTTGATGGGAATAATTTTGGCAAGTTTGGGTGCTTCTCACTGCACTAAGGTTCATCTCAGTGCATTTGGTGGTAGTCAGTCCATTTGCAAATTTTCTGGACTTCTTCAATTGCATTTGATTTGATCATATCTCCTTGCCACAGTGTTTGTTTCACTTTCTTCCTTGATTTTGGGATTTTGATGGGAATAATTTTGGCAAGTTTGGGTGCTTCTCACTGCACTAAGGTTCATCTCAGTGCATTTGGTGGTAGTCAGTCCATTTGCAAATTTTCTGGACTTCTTCAATTGCATTTGATTTGATCATATCTCCTTGCCACAGTGTTTGTTCCAATTTCTTCTCTGATTTCAAGATTTCGTTCCCTTTCCGCAAAGAAAATTCTTCCTTTGAGGAACGGGAACAAAATCTTGTGATTTCAATGAGGATCGGTTGGGAAAGCTTCAGTCCAGTTCCCTGCACTTCATGTCATCCCAGTCACTTCTATGATTTTCACTTTCTTTCAGAACATTTACTTTTTATTTTATCATTTCATTTCTTCCATTTCTTCTCCCATCTCTTTGTTTAATTTTCTTCCTTGATTTTGGGATTTTGATGGGAATAATTTTGGCAAGTTTGGGTGCTTCTCACTGCACTAAGGTTCATCTCAGTGCATTTGGTGGTAGTCAGTCCATTTGCAAATTTTCTGGACTTCTTCAATTGCATTTGATTTGATCATATCTCCTTGCCACAGTGTTTGTTCCAATTTCTTCTCTGATTTCAAGATTTCGTTCCCTTTCCTGAAAGGAAATTCTTCCTTTCAGGAAAGGGAACGAAATCTTGTGATTTCAATGAGGATTAATTGGTCAAGCTTCAGTCCATTTCTCTGCACTTCATTTTTCCCAGTCACTTTTATGGTTTTCACTTTCTTACAGAATTTTCTCTTTTTTTTTTTTTTTTTTTTGGTAGCATTTTGTTCCTTCAATTTCTTCTCCCATCTCTTTGTTTGATATTCTTCCCTGATTTGGTGTTTTCAATAGTAATTAATTTGCAAACTTGGGTGCTTTTCACCACACCAAGTTTTATCTCAGTACATTTGGTTGTAATCAGTCTATTTGCAAATTTTCTGTATTTTTTTCAATTGTATTTTATTTGATCATATCTCCTTACCAAAGTGTTAGTTCCACTTTCTTCTCTGATTTCAATATTTTATTTCCTTTCCCTTCCAACTCCTCAGTCTTGCACCAGTGCGAGGAATGTAGAAATTGAAGAATTCAGACACATTATATTTTATCTCAGACCACTGACTCCTGTGTGATTATCTACTCTCTTGCAAGGAAACGCACCACCGTCTAAACAATCCTTTGTGGAAAAAAAAAAATCTAAGAGAATAGGAAAAAATGTGATATTATCCATAAAGCTCAGAGGGGAAAAATAGAACATATAAAAATATGATGAAAAAAACTTTTAAAAAGTTATGTCCCAAAACATACTGCAGTACATTCTGTTCTTCCTATAGTAGTACAAGAAAGTTAAAAGCATAACACTAAAACTGCATAAACTCTTGGTTTATAGAATTTACCTTGCTTTAATTTTAGCAATAAATTCTAGTACTAACACTTATTAGGAGAAAAGGAAAAAAAATTAGGAAGAGAGGAGGGGAATTTTTGCAAGGTTTTGGCAAGAGAACACAGCATTAATGAACAAAACTGCTTTGCATTAGACAGCACATTTTTGCTACAAACACAAATTAAAGCATTTGTTTCTGGTATAGAAATCTATCCCATCAATTTTTCCTCAGGCTCTGTTTTCTCACTCCTCAGGGTGTCTGGCTGTGGGAAAAGAAAAAGCATTGATTTAAGGCTCAGTTCTGCAACACTGTTAATTGTGGGAGTGGTTCTTACCCACAAGTCAGCCCTATGAAGCAAATGGAAATGCTTATGTGCATAGGAATTAGAGTTGGCTGGGAATCTTTTTCCTTTCCTTTCCTTTCCTTTCCGTTTCTTTCCTTTCCTTTCCTTTCCTTGCCTTTCCTTTCCTTTCCTTTCCTTTCCTTTCCTTTCCTTTCCTTTCCTTTCCTTTCCTTTCCTTTCCTTTCCTTTCCTTTCCCCTGGAACAAGTTTTTGCATAGATACTGCGACTTTTGGCAAAACATACGAGCTTGGCTTGTATCTGTTTCTTTCACAGACTCAGAAAAGGATTTGCACACAGAAGTTTGGGGTCACAAGACTGCTTTTGTAATGCACTCACACTGCACACAGTCCAGCAAAGGTCTCCTCCTGCGGCTAACATTGCTGCCCTAGGAAAAATAGTTCTATGCCATTTCGGTAGGGTCAAGAATAGGGAATTTGCTACAACAAGAAGTTCTGCTTACTCCAAAATAAAATTTTAAGTTATGGTGAAATCCATCCATGTTAACCCATTCCTGCTCTGGTAATTCTGTTGAATCAGCACTTGCAATATGCTTTTCCATGCCTGTGTGGATGCCAGACCACCACTCTACCGAAGCAGGTTCTTCAATGTCTGAGACACCTTTCCTATGACAAAACCAGCTCTAAAATTCTTCTCCTTGCTTGGAAGGATAGTGACATTTATTATTTGACTTTAATCGTATAAACAGACATTGATTCTTTTCTGTTTGCTACTAAACTGCTTGGGATTTAACTTCCCTTTTACCTGCAAAAACAGCTTCATGCATAATCAACATAGATTCTATAAAACAGTAACTGTAATTGTGAGTCAGAGAAAAATTCAACTTTATTTTGTATTACCATGGGCTGTTAGACAACGTTATCTGCCCTTACTTATTATGTACTTGTCCTTAGCATGCTCAGTTTGAGATGTAGCACAGCATTGACAAACCAGGTATAACCTAATTTATTCAAACATGTTTGCAGGTTCAGCCACAAAACAAAGAGCACACCAGAAGTCCAAAATCTTTCTCTACTGCTCCAGCAAATCTTGCAGGATGACCTGATCTAGGTCTTGAAGCTGTGCCCAAGCCAGTGCCCAAGCCAGTGCCCAAGCCAGCCATATTAAAAATAGGAAAGCTCCAGAATTGTGCTAGGTCCTCCATGTGTGTATATATACATGTATGCATACATACAGACCAGTAACATGGCTTTGGGGTTTTTTCTTGAATTACCAAGCCATGCAGAAAGCTAAATTTTAGTACAGTTTGAATTTTTCTGTAGATATGCTCATCTTTCAATATTTTCTGTGATTTAACTCATTAAAGTTAAAAGATCTCTTTGCAACCAGATTAAACCAAGACCTTCTATAGATATAGGTTCTTTGTGGAAAAAAAAAATGGATTACCCTGCTGTTCCTTTTAGAACTCGGTTCACTGTTCAATGCTATGTTAGAGATGTGTGAGCGGCTTTAGAAACAAAGTATATTTCTATAGGCCTGGCATGCGGTGATAAACTGAGTCCTATTCAAGAAGAAACACAACTTCATCAGCAAGGACTTGGATAAACGCTAGTACAATCAATCCCCTGACAGGAGAAACAGGAGCTTGTTATGACCATCACATACATATACTTCACACAGATGAGGTTTCCTATCGACGCCTGTTGTAGAGGAAAAGGATTGGTCTAATTAAAGCTGAGGACCTGGGAGAGATGTACTCAGGTCTCCTCCTATGAGACAGATTTGCTGGGGGACTTGGCCTACAGCAAAGTCTGCCTGTGCTTAAGATTCCCATTTATAGAAAGTGTGAAAGTAGCTTTTTCATTTCTTTCAGGGATTTTGTGCAGATAAATATTTGGTACTTACAAGCACCATGTAAGAATGTAAAACAGAATCTGAACAACAGCCTCAAGAAGATTCTTTTAAAGCAAGGATATTAAACCAGTCAAGCAGAAGTATATCATTAAGTTATTCTTTTTTCCAAGGTTGTAAGTAAACTCATTCCCCTGAAGGTGACTTGTCAGGAACATATGCATTTTCTGCAAGCTACCAATCTCTATTTGCAGGTTGTTAAATATTGCTGGGAATAGAATTAAGGCATTTATGCCTGCAGATGTGGTATTCTCAATGGCTACACACAGAACCAACTACCTGTCAAATTTTCCCACCTTGCACCAAGAAGAAATAAGGTAAGAGGCATGGGATTTCTCTTCCCTAATCTAATAGCACAGACATTTAAATCCGAGCTAGTCGCCCCAGGCTCCCTCTCAAGTTCATGTGGTGAATACATTCCTTCTAGCAGACGATTCATCTCATCCTAAAGCAGACAACTAAAAATAGGTCGGGCTTTTACTTCTGTCAACTGCAGCAGCAGGTTAACATGAGAAGCTTACCTAAAAAGGTCTATACAGTGTTCCACCATGTATCAATTTTCTGCCATTGTGTTGTGTAGGCTTTTTCTCATTTCTCTGGTGTGTGTTTAGGAAGTCTTTTAGTATAGTCTGAAATACCAGTTTCACAAAATATAACACGTTTAGAAAGAGTGTTAAATGCAAATTATACCTCTTATATCCTATGAGATGCACGCTTGTCCTGCAAATTAATTTTTTGGAGCTTGAGTTTTTCATCTACACGTAGGTAAAGAACAGAGGAAATTAAAACACTAAGTAGTCTTTTTCTTCCTCCTAAAATAGTGGATGTTCCTGTTTCTGCAAAAATGTGGAGTTTCCTAAAGCCAGGATATACAAACTACGGGAGAAGAAAAGACTATCTGTCAACACAATATGATTCTTTTTTTCAGATAAATATACCTTTTTCCTAGTTCCTTAAAAAAAATACTCTATGATTTCTCTTCACACAGCTTATATCTGTATATCTTCTACCTAATGTGCAATAAGAAGGCTCCTTCACCCCTCTTCAAAGAAAAGCACAACTTGCTTTTCTTTTAGAAAAGCATTAGATAAATCCATTATCCATTTATCCATTAGATAAATCCCACATAGGATTCAAAGTTTTGCTCAAAAATTTGAGAAGCAACAAGAAGATATCTACACAAGAATAAAGCTCTGTCATTAGTAATTAAGAGTAAGGTACATGCCAATAGCTTTTTTAAAAAACAACACATATATTTTCTACCCATGAACACTGGGATTTAAGACAGCCTTTGTGCCTTAAAAAAAAACCAAGTTCCAGAAACCTTGATAAATTTTCCTAATTTGATTTCAGTGATCAATAACATGTGTTCAGTAGAGGTGTCTTGGGAAGACCTACTAAAAGAGCAGTCACATTCACCAGATATACTCTCTTATTAGTGGTTCCTTTAGAAACAATTGCTTCTGAAATGAAAGATGAGTAAAATTACATTTAAACTATTGCCTTTATAACACTAAAGAGGATCTTAAAATCCTCTGGAGAGGAGGATATCCTGGAGAGGAAAGATGTCATACGATTTTGTGGGTTTTTTTACACAGCACTAATAGAAGAAAGAAAACAGAAGTGCAGTTATAAAGCAGAAGTACAGATCTTCTTGTTGTTTTTATGGTATTAAAAGAATGAAAAAAAAGTGTTGTTTTTACACCATTTCAGAACAAAAGAGAGAAAGAGAATGGATATGATTTTCATTATCCTTGTTGAATGTCCAATTTATCCTTTTATTGGCAAACCTCTTCACACGTTCCAGAGATCTTAGGGACCTGTGAGCTTCCAAGAAAAAGCAATGCCATATCCTGAACTTAAAGGCTGCATTAAAAAGACCATTATCACTTTTTAAATAGCCAGGTGAAAATAGTTTCATTTTATCTCTAGAACTCAGGCTACATCAGTAGGTGAGGGCCTGACATATTCCTGACCCCCTGGGCAGAGGAGGCACCAGGCATGTGGAGATCGTTCCCCATGCATCCCAGATGTGCTCTGTGCTGCTTCCTGTACTGACTGCAGGTGCCCGGGTGCTGGCAGTGGGGATCAGCAGAGGTCTGTGAGGAGAGGCCAAGGCTGTCCCATGCCAGGCACAGCCATCTTCAGGAGACCTATTGCAGGGCACAGCTGAGCCCATCAACAACACTGCTGGCTCTGCTCTGGTAACATATTTCAGGTGGTAAAAAGTGCTGCACAGCATCTGTGAGAGAGGAGCGAGAAATACGTGGGAAACAGCCCTGCAGACGCTAAGGCCAGAGAATAAGGGAGGGAGATGCCCCAGATTCCCCTGTAGCCCTTGGAGGACCCACGCTGGAGGCCATGGACATTCCCAAATGACTGCAGTTGTTGGAGAATTCATTCTCGAGCAGGGGAAATCTGTGGAGAGTAAAGAGCAGCTGAGGGGAGCTGTTATGAACTGAGCCCAAACCTGTTGCATTTCTGTACTGCTGGCTAACAGCTGGTAACACATGGAAATTTCACTTCATTCATCAAACTTTGACCATCACCATTCACTAATTTAGGATTTGAACCTTTCAGTCTTGAGTAATAGGAGCAGTACGCGTTGAAGTCCACATCCACAGACTGTGGTAAATAATAGATACAGTACTTTGAACAAACCCCGCACAACTGGCACAGAGAAGAGGTGTAAAATAGTGGCTCTACTCTATCACCAAAACTGCATCCAGGCCCCTGAGTTAAAAGAAATCTCAAAGATCATTTCAGTCAAGGAACATTTTCCAGAGCTTAGGAACCCACTGCTCACATACAGTTTTTCTACAATGATATAGAAGAGGCAATAGAGATATCAACTTGGGAGTCTTCTACCTTTTGTCGTCCACCAAAAAGGAATCCTGGAGCAGTCAGTGAGGTGGGCTTAGTAGTGGCTCCACTGGAAAATCCATAGTAGAATATTTTATTCTGAAAAGACGTAATTTTATCTGCAGTAAAACAAAAGCAACAGAAAAACTTTTCTTCTTGGAAAGTCTGATGTTTTCACAGTGTGACGCCACATGAGGATGCAGCAAAGGATTTAGACATAGGTATCTTTTGAAGAACCCAGTGCTCTGGTCCAATATGTCACAAAAATTCAGTCTCATATGCATGCACACACACATACACAGGCCTTGTACATTTGTTGATCTCTAATTTCTTTTTCCTCTTGACAGAGCTTATAATAAATCAGAAAGGATAACAGGCAAAATTACCACACAAGAGAAATGAACTGGAAAAATGGATAATAGTGTTTATGTTCATAATTTACATTCCATTTGTAGATTCATTCAGAACTGCAGCCTGGTAGCCCGTTGCATTCTACTCAAGTGAGTCAAATAAAAGACTTTTATTAGTTTTGTTGAACAGTCTCTCAGTTTGCCTGTAAATAAAATTATTTTTGTTAAAAACTATTGAATTTGCTCTAAGTAATGAATCATTTGTGGCACACTCTGAGCACGCTAATACAGAGATATGTCTGGACAGGAAACTTTTATCTGAATTGGTAGGACAACAGCATCAATTCTGGCACTTCTCAGGTTTGCAATTATGGAAAAGATTTTGTCTAGAAAAAAAACCTTTCAAACTTAAATTTAATAAAACTGAAGAGGGAAAGAAAACAAAACTCAACACACACCTCCACTCTCTTACAGAGGAGAAAAAAGAATTTCTGGATGATTTCAACTAGCTTTCAAAATGCACTTTGGTAATTTGTTACCAAGAAATGTGAAATATTCCTAAGCGTATACAGCGCATTACCAAATAAATAGGTTTTCTGACAGCTTTTTCAGGCAAACAAATGAACTGATCTATGAAAAAAACATAATAAATTATGTCAGATATTAAAATATGAATGAAATATAATTTGTCATGAAACTACATGGCAAGTTTTGATCTCAGCTGGTTCTAAAATGAAACAGTGTTTTTTCATAGTCATGGGCAGCAAAAAAAACCCAGCTGTAAATCATGTTCAGACAGGGTTTGTCACAAATACCTGCATTGCAGAAGCAACACACAACTCAAAGATCACTAGCTGACCAACCTTGAGAAACCTTTGCCATTTCCATTGCATTTTCTTGAGAAGTGAGACTTAAGACTCTTTTGCTCCACACATTTCCTGATGATTTCTTCAGCCAAGCCACAGAAGAGACAGTTAGGTGTCCTGCTCACTCTGCAGTTCAACTACCGTTATCTAATCTAAATTTTCAATTCTCTTAGGAGAAAAAAGCCAATATTGTCAATCAAAATTTCAGTTTGAGAAAATATGCATTAATGCCTAGCATTCCAATAGAAAGTTTTTAATTAGTTTAACTTTTCATCTGAAAATGTCTGTGAGAAAGTCTTCCTCCCCTAATTGCCGGAGAGGTTCATAGGGCCCCTCAACCTGCTGCCGTCTTTCCACCTCCCACACAAGGAACAGGCACATGGACTGTAACCCTCATCTTTGCAAAACATTCCTGGTTTCTCAGGAATGACAGACTACTCCTTTAACTTGCACTCTTTCACACAGACCCACAATCTGCAGCAATGGGAATACAAGAGGCTCTTGCTCACAACAATCCATGCATTTCACTCCACATCTTCTGCCTGCAGATCTCCTGTCCCTCTCCTGCCCAGATTTTTGTTCTTCTTCAACAGCAGGCCAAGTTGTAAGTGATACCTTTTCACTATTGAGAAGCCATTTTCTAGTGAAATTTTGCAGCTATGGAAACCTTACCATTCAGCCACCTAGAGCAGTGATGTGACCTAAGCAGGTGTTTGCTGCCCATAGAGTCTACACTTTCTGTTGTTTGTAACATTTTATCACGAAGGCGAGCAGTTTGCTTCAGCTGTAGTCATGAATCCATAATAAAGGGCTCAGTCCGGCTGTGAATATGCTACATTAGCTACAAATTATTCCTAGTCTACATACATTTCCAGGTCTGGCACTCAGTAGATAGGGAATTTGTCATATCTCCCACATAACTGTGCATCCCTGTATTCAAAAATATTGCCCTTCTCCTCCTGAAGGGTATTCAAAACTGAACTGTGAGCTGAAAATATACAAAACTTGGACAAGAACTATAAACACAAATGGAGAAGTGATTGGTTGGAGCACAGAGCTAAAAATGCCAAAGTCGTGGGTTCAATCCCTGTATGGGCCGTTCACTTAACAGCTGGACTCCATGATGCTTGTGAGTCCCATCCAACTCAGACCATTCTGTGATTCTCAAGTGAGATTGCTAAAAACAAGAGTTAGGTGAACAGAAGTTCTTCATTTCCTGAGAATTAGTTCTTGCAAAACATTTTCTTGCAAGCCTGAAGAGCAGGCCTAAAGCTAACTCTCACATCTCTTCTTATTTCTCATGTGACACACGAGTTTAAGCTCAGATATTCTGCATAAAAGCCAGATCTGTTTTCCATCCCTTACACAGCAATACAAAGCTACCCATACTCCAAAAGCTGCAGCTATGAATGATCAAATGCGGCAGATTGTCAATGGTCTTGAAGCAGCTTCACTAAATCCACTCTTCAGTAACAAAAAACTTGCCCTGAAGTTCAGCTCCCAGCAACAGCTACACAGCAGAGCCCTGTATATGCTTATCTGGGGAAAACATATTGCATACAGCACATTGCTGTCTCGTGCTCTAATTAAAGGAATGCAAATATACCTGCAGTCTGCCCCTAGAGACCCACTAATTTACATTTTTTCCTCATAGAATCATTTTGACTTATCAGCATTACCGTAAGTTATCTGAAACATGAGATGATATCATGAACTCTTCCTCAAAATTGCTTTCAGAAACTGGAAGAACCTTTGATTTGCCTGCCCCATTACTAAGTACCTACTATGCAATCCAAACTATCAATTTAGAGGAAAATTCTGGACCTAAGGTGAAAACTTATTTTTTCCTCCATTCATCAGAGGAATGCACTTCACCATACAATTTTCCTCAGGTCAAAAAGACCATACTTGTCAAAGCAAAGCTTTTAAATAGATGTTTTCTATATGTTAGTATGAATTCAAGGATTTATTTATAAAATTTTAATGTTCATGTTATACTTTAGGGTCAAATTAGAATTTTTTCTGTACAAGAAAGATACATCTTACATCTCTCTCTCTCTTAATTTGTATTTTTACATAGAATTCTTCATAAATTGAGTTCAAAATTTGACTTTAAAATGAAGAGTTCATATTATAGTGCATTAGCCATTCTTGTGGCTTTTCCAGCCCATGTTTAAAATTGTAACATTGGTCAAACTTGGAAAACATCTTAGCTTTTCATCGTACCAGAACTAACGTTACTGGATACTGCAGCTGAAATGCACCGCCCTTCAGACCAATATCAAAGGACTTCATTTCTACTTAAGGAGAACACAATTTAAGTATGAACAGAGTCAAGACACAAACATCTCTTCTGTGATTGTTTCACAGCAAATGAACATTTAGGAGCCTGTTAAAGTAAACAGTGCCTGTAGAAGCAAGTACAGCTTATTGTTTAAAACAGAGGACCAAATACAAGCAGGCATAGAAAGCAGTCTTGTCTTTTCCCCTCTATTTCTACCTCCATGTGGCTGCATGTTTAACCTGTTCAAGCTCCATTTCTTTAGCTGATGACATTTGGATTGTGCTGGTAATTAGCCAGGGGAGGCAAAGACTAATGACTCTAATTATTGCTGGAGGCACAGCTGGAGAGTCTTAAAAGCTAAAGTTTATCAGAGTGTGTGTGGGGGTGGAGAATGTTCCAAACAGAACAGCTTTCCTCTGATATCTAAATAGAGTTGCAGTGTTCTTGCTCTGTACTGCAAATTGCAGTCCTTTATTGCTAAAAAGCAGGGTTTTTTGCAGCAATGTTATTTTATGACAGGGAGAACTTTTGAGAAATATAAGCACCACATTAAGAAGGCTCACGTGTACTCAAAAGCGCCTTTTATTTCTATAACTCTTAATAGAGAATTGCCACTACCAGGACCAGATCACACTGTTCTAGTGAGTTTGAAAGGACTCTGTTGGCAGAATGAGATATTTATGACTCACACAGAATGTGGTAGTGCAGAAAATGGAGCCTTGGTATAAGAGCAGAGTTCCTGAGAAATGGGAATGTAGGAAGTGGCATAGGTAAATACTGACATGGCATGGCAAGAGGTGGGTCCAGTGTTTGACACAGATAACCCTACAGCTGTGCACAGATCTTCGTAATTTTCAGCTAAAACCCCTAAAAACTTGCAAGAAAAGAAAAAAGAACACCCGAAGCTGGACAGAACTGGTCTTTGGGGTAACAAATAGAATGAAGAAATAGCATCTAATACATGCAAGGAGTACCTTGTGTGTACGGTAAATCGAGGTATAACCTAGCACTGAGGAGCAATGTATTAAAAGAACAATATAGAAGTGTTAGCAAATACACAAATGGTGGATCCCAAGAGGGTCATGGGAGTAGAAACCAATACAATGAATACCATATTCCTCCTGGGAAAGGACTCCAAATACCAGTGATGCGTCCTAACACCCCTCCACACACCAAACCCCAGAGTGAAGCCACTGACCTTTGGATCCAATGGAGATGGGGAAGGGTGAGCACAAACTCAGGAAAAGGGGTAGAAGGATCTGTTGCAAATTTAGTAGTATCATTACTATTGCTGACATTCTTCTGTATCAGTACTGGGATTACCCTGTTCTATACCGTACAATTAGACACAAGCTAATGGTGCTTGAATTAAACTCCTAATATTTCCACTATATCTACACCAAATTCTTTGCTTTACAGATAGATAAAAATATATGTATGCCATATTTTTTTAATATTTGTTTATTTATATAAGGCATGTTTGCACTCCCTGTAATCAAGGTTCTGAGCATGACACTACACAGTTTATTAAATAAACACTGTGACTGAATTCCTTACTGATAATTGTTTGCTTCACAACACAACTCATGATAGTTCAAATCAGCCAATTCTTAGCAACATTACATCTCTATTTTGGTTGTCCTGTTGGACATTCTGCCTCTCTGACCATCCAATATGTATGTCTTGCCCCTATGACCTCTGAAAAGATATCCAAGGGCACAGAGTGTAAGTGCCATCTAAAAGGAGCGGGCTGGCACTGTCAGTTTCTTGTAATATCATATTTTAAAATATTGGAAGAGTTATAACAACAGTATTAGCAGAAATCATTCACAAAACTTTTCTGAAGAGCAAGACTGGATTTCATTTTCTCTGAAAATATGACTATTTTCATAAAGAAAACAAGCAGTCTTCTCATTGTATCATAATGAAAATATGTCAGTTTTTATGGGACTAGAGTCTAAAATATTTTACACCTTATCTGTTAATATTCTTCTAAGAACATGGAAACTTGCCCCTTCAGATTTCAGTTCAGCTGTATGTTTTGCCTCTGTTTCTGAAGAACTTTCTAGTGTCTCATGCAGACAAACAGGGGCCAGCCCTGCCTGTTTTGGGAGCTCAGTGAGTACATGCTCTCCTCAGGCACACGCAAAATTTATGCTCTTCATTTGGCTCAGAGAAAAGATGACTCTAAGCCCAGGACAACGTTGAGCTCTCTGTGTGTCCTAGACCTACCTACAAGGATCATGTGGGCGCCATGTAATTCCATTTTAAACCATTATGAAAGCTGCTTTTGGGAGAGGGTCTCTTCCATTGCCCTCAGGCTCCTTTAGGGTACAAATGTAGAGGACTGAACCATCTTCCTAGCTACATTTTTTATTTCACTGTCAGAAGTATAGTGCTCTTTTGAAGTACGAAACTATTTCCATTGTCTACAGTGAGACCCTTCAGGTGTGAGAAGAGCACATAGATTGTGCACAAGTATAAGCAACAATGAGGTATTTCAAAGATAAGAGAACTTGAAGATATACCTCAGTGACATGAGGTGACATTCCACTTGGTGAAATGACAGTACTCCATTTCAAGACCCAGAAAAAAAATACAAAGAGACATCTACCTTTTGATTTTCCTTTTGGAGACAGAATTTCTCCAAGTTTTAATACACTTTTGGCTCGCTGAACTTGAAGTATTTTTTTAGGACAAGATAGACCCCATCCATGTTTAGTTTTGTAGTTACATGCATGTTCGATTTTACAGATCATGACCAGAGATGTCCAAATCTACCAACGAATTAAAAATACACTATTCAGACAAGTCCTACCACTGAAGTAACACGTCCGGGAATTAAGGCATTGCAAATAAACAAAACAGATGGGCTAAATATTGTACACATAATCAACAGAGAAAGGGGGAAAAATTTTCCATGTTTTAGCTTTTTTCCTCTGCATTGAATTAGATTGCATCGAATTCACATATTGACGTAAGGGGAGAAATTTAGCGAATATTTATTTACGAGCTGCATATGCCGAAGTAACAAAGTTAGCTACTATGTTCGTAGGAGTGCGTGCTCCTCCCAATATCCCCAGTTGCCCGTGTGCCGCAGCCCCTGGGCCGGCAGAGTGAGAGCGGAGCCGTCTCCTGCAGCTGAGCTGCTCATTAGTACAGGGGTTGATAGCACCGCACGCGGCAGCGCACGCTGGGCTGGAGCGCAAGGTAAGAAAGGAAATGAAAGTAGTAATTTTCCTCAGCTCGGGCTTTTTCTCCGCTCTGATGTGATTTGTTAGAACGCACTTAGTAATTTGAGAGCGTTTCTTTTTCCCCACCCGGGTTCCAGCAGTGCTTTCACGGTGCCCTGGGGTGCCTGTCACTCTCTGACATCTGTTACAGCTGAAGGCCATCAGCTGGGTTTGCATGTCGAAAACAAATTCTCAGTGGGGTCCGCAATTTCTCTGCGCTGTTGCTGTGCAGCAAAGTAGTATCTATTGATCACTGACTGTAACTGTGGTAGGTCAACAATTACTGCTGATGGGAGCTCTCCCACGCCTCAGTGCAGCAGCACGCATTTATGTTGCTCTAAATGAGCAGGTGGAGGGGAGGGGACTTGGGCATGTGAGACAAGGAAAGGCTCTGCTCCTGGGCAGCGTTTTTATAAACAAAGAAACTTTAAAGCACTTAAATGTATAAAAATAAAATCACGTTATCTAATACAGAGCATCCATCTGGCACAGGAAAATAAAAAAAAAATGCCAGGAAAATTGAAACTTGCACAAGATTAAATGTCTACATCAAAAAGTCAGAGAGGATAATTAATTATTCCTAAACTCTCTCAATACCTCATCCTACATCTGATGTTTCAAATACAAACACACACACACACACACACACAGAGGGAGCTAAAGAAGAACTAATGTATTTGGGAAGTATTAAAATAATTTCTGCTTAGAAACAGAGCTATTTTTGACAGTATTTCTTCTCTTACTTTTTAAAACATTGCAAGACTTGGCAACTTCAATCAGTTCAATTCCAAACTATAGACAAAAATCACTGTGCTTATTGTAGGTAGGAGAATGGCACAGGTGATAGCACATTTTTTAAACAGCCCTAAACATATTTAGACACTTAGGAGAAAATAGCATAGAATTCAAGCCAGAAATCTGGCAATGATGTGGAATAACACATTGTTTTCTAACAGAGGTAAAAATACATAAATGTCAAGTTGACCTCACTGCCCAGAGCCTTTGTACTACAGTGATTAGATTTCCCAAACCAATATCTTGTTTTAACCTTGGTTTCTAAACAGAGCGCAGTTGGCTACGGGCACGTACCTTGAAGGAGTGCTGTTTGTGAAAACTTCCTGTCAAGTCAATCAGACAAATAACAAATCTGATTTCTATCATTCTACCTCTTTCAATTTGGAAAGAAACGAATGGTGGTTTAAGTATATACTCCACCAACCATGCCAAATTCATTGCTGTCAGAAACAGGACCAGGAAAGCTGTTCTACAGTTCCCTAGGCCATCTCACACACTGTTCTGTGTCTTCTCCCAGTATGACCAAGGTCTTTGTTTCTTCCCCTCAGTATCTCCTTGTTAGGACACTCCTCTCACGCCAGGCTACGTGACCACCAGTGCCAGGAGCTGCTAACTTCTCTCCGGGGAAGAAGGTTTGCAGCTGCGATCTTCTAAATAAACCTGAAATCATGAAACAATGCAAGTCCTCTCCTCTCTTAGCAGAAATGATATTTTGTCACAGAAATAACCCATAAAATGCCTTGTACTGGAACATTTGGTAAAGGGGCTCAAATAACGCTGCCTTAATCTTAGAAACCACTCATGAGCAGAGCAGAGCTACTCTACTGCATTCACGTTTTCATCAATGCAATTCCCCATATTGACATGAAAAGGAGACTAAGGAACAAACACACACAGATTGACAGATGCTATTCTGCAAACAAAAAAAATCCCTTAATCCAGAGAAAAAGTCTTTGCCACACTGACCATAACACATTGAAAATTAATTTGCTTCATGACACCTCACCAGAGACCAGGGATGGGTATAAACAGGAGTTAGGCACTGGTATTTTTCCATCAATAAGAAAGAAAATAGGAACCAGAAACACAGGTAAACAGAAAACAAAAATCATTATTTGTTTTAAACCACAGCAGACAGTTTTAATGTTAAAGGGCACGCTTGAATTACCAGAAGTGCCCAGAAAATAACAGGACAAATAACTGATAGAATCAAATCTAAAACTTAAGAAAGTGCAAATGAGAGATGTTTGAATTACTAACACCAGTAGGATGTAGATGAAAGGGCTAAAGCATTTCCACTAATTACAATGATACTCCATGGAATTAAACTGTGGCAACAGACTTCTCGCTTTCAAACAAAGGACATGATTTGAAACTTGTGCTAGGAGAGAAAGTAAGGGATAGAATTACAAATGAAGTGGATTGGAAAAGTTCCAGCCGTACTCAAACAAATAGCTGGTGATAACGATAATATTTAAGATACTGTCTTTTGGAAAAATAACAACACAGTGTTTCCTCTGCATTGCTTAAAACTTTGAAAGCATAGAAGGGGAATAATTTTTTTTCTCATATATGTATCTATTTGTTTCATATTCAACAATCCACCAATGGTCCAGTGGCATCAGTCATGGCAAATAGTTATATGATCATAAACCAAGCCAAAGGCAGAAAAACTACTCAGAACTGTATTTTTCTCTTTTGCTCTATTAATTTTTGAAGCCTCTCTCTTACAAGGAAAGGCTGAGAGAATTGGACCTGTTCAGCCTCCAGAAGAGACAACTGAGAGTGGACCTCATCAATGTCTATAAGTATCTGAAGGGAGGGTGAAAACAGCATGAATCCAGGCTTTCTTTGGTGGTGCTAAGCAATAGGACAAGAAGCAATGGGCAGAAACTGATGCTCAGGAAGTTCCACCTGAGGAAGACCTTCTTTATTGTGCAGTAACCAAGCCCTGGAAGAGATTGCCCATAGAGGTTGTAGAGTCTCCTTCACTGGAGATGATCAAGAAGCAATCAATCCTGTGCCATGCGCTCAAGGATGACCCTGCTTGAGCAAAGAGGTTGGACCAGATGAACCCCTGTGGTCCTTTCCAACCTGACCCATTCTGTGATTCTGTGATTTCTGAAGCAAGTTTGCCACGTGCAACCACAAACAGTACTCTTGTGGCCTCTAATTGTAATCACCTCATGCCTTTCCACTTTTAGACTATAGTACTTCCAATTCACTACTATGAGTCCAGTACAAAAATGCTTCAGTTCAGCCTAACCTGCTTTTTACAAAAATTTAACCTTCTTTGTCAAACCTTAACTCTGGATGTCACAGGAATCTACCACGATAGATTAGATGCACTTCTATATATGTTGTTTTCTTCCAGTACCATAAAATTATCTCCCAACAACTTCAGCTTACTTTCAAAATCTTCTACTTTCTACCTTCTTCCAAAATTCTTTATAAATCTTACTTTTTTGTACTTTGGGGCTTGGGAGGTGTGGTGAGGGGAATGTCATTGACTGGGGTATTTTTGGTTTTGTTGCTTTTAATCCTTACTCAGTTTATTAAAGTCACTCTTGCCCAGTTAAATAAAAATAAAATAATCAAAAAACCCTGGAAACCTTTTTACTGTTTTTGAGCACCTTATTCTTTCATTCAGGTTATTTCTTCCTGGCACCTAGCAGCTCAATGCATGCTGGTTCACCCACCACTTTAAACACATCCAGGGAGAATCTGCAACAATGAAGGAAAAGCTCCAGATTCTTCTTCCTTCATGTGCAATGTGATCAGCAACACAGAATTTTAAAATGTAGTAAATTCCCTTTTTTAGCCTATACTTGGAAGCTTCTTTTAAAAGTATAAACCAATTTAGTCACTTCATTAAGACCCTGACGTTATATGAATAAAGGCTATGGTGTCATATTCTCATACAATAATGACATGATAGAAGATTTATTTATTGTATTTAGGTATTGTTTCTAGACTATTATTTCTATTTTCTTAGTCAGAAATTGATTGATTAAGAGAACTGGCAGGTTACATAAATGTAAGCCTTTTGAGTGGTGGAAAAAATGACTGGATTTCTCATACTGACAGTAACAGCAAAGCAGAGCCAGAAAAAGGACAAGATTAACTGTTTAATTGCTGTGTAGAAATGGGTTCTGTATGGATACTGCTCTAAATTTCACGTTTATCACCCTAATGAACAAAAAAAAAAAAAAGAATTTGAAAACCCAAATACTTATCAGTCAGGTAATCTGCATAAAATGCATTTTTAGGTCTCTGCAACACTGCAAAGAACTACCATATGGACTAATGCTGCTAATCCTACTTAATGAGACAATTTAAGTAAGTCAGGAGATAAGCTATGTTTTTCTGGTTGGTGTTGAATTTCATGAATAACAAGGAAGAATTATCATTAACAGCCTTTGTAAAAGTAGCAGAAATACTCCTAAGAAAGCAGAAGCAGTTGAAACTGCCCAAAGTTCATGTCATGAGGCAGATTAAAGTATGTCTGGAAAGAACTAAGAATTGTATTTGAATTGGATGACTGCAGCATACCTTGCTCTTTTGCAGTTTAAATTGCAATTCAGTTCCTAATCAGTCAGATAATTTCAAATAGGAAATAATAATGGAGTCCGTTTCCATATCAGTGACTACATGCAGAACAAATTTTGCTGAAATAATCCAATTATTCTTTCTATTTACTTTGATATCATGCTGCCTCCAAGTAATTACCAGAAAAGTTGGACAGATGTAGTTCCATAGAAATTATGCTGGTACCAGCAGCTAGCATTCAAATACTATGTAGGAACCAGCAGGCGAAACACTTAATTCCTGGTTGGTGCTCCTTGCTGACACAAAGTATTTTGCTGAGAGTTACTCAGGCTCTGGCAGTTCCTCTGATGACTCTTACCCTGGTGATCTGAGATTTTATATTCTCCAAATATGTGGCAGATGTGGTTTGTGCCAGAGGTGACCAGCTACACCTCAGCCACCCCAATTCCTGGACTGGCATTTAGGGCAAACAGTCAAAAAGGGGTTTTGCTGGCCCATCAGCAGGTGAGGTGTAGAGAAGTGCCCTTTGTTGAGCCCGAGCTGCCATAGCACTATCGGTCAGGCATTGTCTGTGAACGATCTGGTCCTTTGCTGGGGGGACACTGGGGACAGTGTTTGCCGCAGTGGCACACAAGCGCTTTTCTCCTCTGGACCTGACCTTTCAGTAGTTCTTGACAGGTTAATCATGTCTGCTCTCAACAGAGGCAATAAAAAACCATGTAAGAGCTCCTCAGGGATTGTGAATATTTTGTTTTTAACATAATGTTTACTAGTGGGACTATGTTTATGCAGAAGAGGTAAAAGCTATCATATATATTTCTATTTGGGATCCAGCATGGCTTCTACTAGCCTCTGACAATTTCCATTTAACAAAACAGAAGAGACTTGTGTCTTATTAGTGGCTTTTTTTTTCTTTATTTTTTCCTTTTGGGATAATAATAAGAGGCAATACTTCTAAACATCTTTGGAAACTGTATCTTTTCCATAGGCTTATGCAAGAAAACTGATTTATCAAACTAGCTAATAAGTCAGCGTTTTTTGACTTTTTTAAAAGAAAAAATTGAGTTGAAAGGTAAAGGAATTCTTCACCCTGCACTAAACTAGAACTTTCTGTTAAGAAAATGGAAATGAAATGGAACAATTTCTTGTATCACAGAATCCAAATTTTCTGTCATAAGTCTGAAATATCTCTCTTGCCAAATGTATAAGGGAGTTATTTGTTGCTAGGGCTGTGCTATGTACAAGGTGTTCCTAAATAATTCAAGAAAACAGTTCATGCTGAAACCTTACAAGTCTACTTTTTAATTCCCTGTCCATATTCATCAACTCAGTCCAGTAATTCACCTTCTCCCCGTTGGACTGCTATTAACAAAGAAGGCAAATATTGCAGCAGTGCTACTTTCATGAAGTCTGACTTTTAAACTCTTCAAATCCAGATGACTGATATACTTCCTTCTCCTTTACTTTTTTATATATGTAAATATTTCTTTCTGAAACTTAGGGAAACAAATTCTTTTAGTATTGCTTAAGACACAATTTTCCTATATTTTCCTATGAAAGAAAATTCAAGAAAATTGAACCTTCTGTCTTTTATTCATTAGGTATTTCCCACCATTAGTCCAAACACACAAATTACAGTCTACACTCTGACTACTGAAAATACAGGCTTCAGTCCAAGAGACCTTCAAGTAAAATCCTCCACAGTACACTTCAGTGTCTATCTTATTTTGCTTCCACATTCCTCTCCTACAAAACTGATGGTGGAGTTTGTTTTCAGAAGGTGAACCTGTGTTGTGTGCATATGCAAAGCAGTCATTTGCTCTTTGGTATGTAGATTTCAGGAGCCTGACATCACATTTACTGTCCCAAAATCGGAATTGGACTCTAAAAGATCACTAAAAATGTCACCAGGAGTAAATAAAAAGGAAGAACAACAAAGGCATGATGCATTTGGCCTTGCTGAAAACCAATGGAGGCAGAGTCAGTAAGAAAAGCTTCGTCACTTCCAATGAAATAAGGCCATGTATTTAAAAAAACAAAAGCTTTGAAATACAAGGCCACTTTGCACAGACCAGCACCAATATGGTAGGCCTTGGGACTTAACCCTTTACAGAAATCAAAGGAAACAGAACCATCCGTATCCTCTGCATTTCCTTCTTTGCTTTTCCTCTACATTCCACTTTTTACCATAAGAACTTCATTCAGAACCAAGAATTTCCTTCCAGACTGACTTACCCATATGGGTTAAATAAGTCTGGACAAATATAGAAATTTGCAAATATAAACAAATATAAAATAGTCACATTTTCTAGGGAAAAAAAAAAATTCATTACAGCAGCATACATTTATGAGACCTATATTTACTAAATGTCTTTTGATCATCTGCCATTAAGTGCAAGGTGAGAACCTAGGAAAATTTCTACATGATTTTTTTTCCATCATTTTTCAATAAAATAAAAAATGCTGGAAATATTTTGCAGAGTAGTAAACCAATTAGAAAATTGAAAGCACACTTTTCTCGTAGTTTTATAGTAGTTTCTTTTTATTTTTTCCTAAATGACAGTGAACTTATTAACACTATTCCTTGCAACTGTTAACAAACCTCTGATACTGGTTGCACAGGCTCATAAATCTTACCTTTAAATACAAAAAATTGAAAAGCTTGTATTGTATTAGAAAACCTTCAGTGTCCTTCTTCATCCTTCACAACTACTACTCAACTCCCAACTTCTCAAAATAACTCACTTAGCCTTCTGTTGAGCCTCAGAGGAAGACATGGCCCATGGCAACCCCCTGGTGAGAGTTCCCATCAGGAGCTGTGCCTTCAACCACTCTCGAGCCCATCTGCAGCACCATCAACCCCAACTCCCCAGCACATCTGTAGCCACCAAGACAGAACCAGAACCCTCTGTTGTGCCTCCCATTCAGTGAATTTCCATAAAAACCTTCAAACTCAACCTGTTTATCTTAGTTTTGCAGACGAAGAGGTTTGCACATAGTCATTGACTCCCGGCTGTGCTGGATGGTGACTACCCCGTCACCAGCCAAGGCTTGCAGGTGGCTTAGGAAGATGAAATGGGAAGACCTGTGGGATCAGGCTGACCACACAATCAGTATAGGATTTATTTCCAATTGGGCCAGTATTATAAAAGAAGAAAAAAAAAAAAAAAACTAATAAAAGACCAGCATGATAACCTATCTGTCCATTTTCAGAAACTGGATAACAGCCTGATGTAAAGCTTTTTCACTCTTCTTATATCAAAGAGCAGCCAGCCCAAAATCATTCCAAGAACATTTATTTCATTTATATATTCCATGGACCTGTTTCACTACTACCAAGGAACAAACTAAGCATAAAGAAAATTCCTGACACAGAGGAACTTGTTAAACAGTTAGATTGTAACAACATAACATTGGTACCCAGAAACAGAGAATTTTATAATTTTATAGATCATTACCAGCTGTCATTGTAACTGACAATTTTTGAATGATGCTCTGAAATAACATTTTTTAAATAATTTTCAGTGAATTGTATAAAAACTAAAATAAACTAGCTTCTCTTATTCTATACAATAAAATCTGTTCTCAGTTTAGTGCACATAAAAGAAACAGAGTGTAAAAATGCAATATATTGCCCTATAAGCATAGTTAAATTGGAAAGTTTTTCTAAAATGTTTTTCTTTTTCCACTGCAAGGATTCTCTTGCTAAGTCCTGAGATTCCTGTGCTATCTATCTCTCCCTGCATAGTTACATGAAACTTTTCTGACTATATATTGCAAAAGGAAATGTGTCATTAAATGCTTTTCAAAGAGACGTTGCTGAGTGTGTTGGAAGTATTTTCTGTGCTCTTCATGAACGACAGGCTGCACATCCCAGGCATCAGCTGCAGTTCATTAGTGCTACAACTGCAGCAAACCAGATGACTCTTCCACAGGGCTCTTCAAAGGCAGCAATAAGCAGCCAGCTCTCACTGACGAAGGAAAAGATTATTCCTTCAGCTTTTCTTTAGGAAAGCAAGTTGTCAGCCCAGGAAAAGTAGAGTGACAAATAGATTTCTAAGAAACATGGAAGCACTTACAAGAAACTTCTCTAAAGTGAAGAGTGGGGAATTGTTTGCTGAAAATTGTTCTGGAAAAAAATCTCTATTTTTCCTTGATGCTTTGATTTATAATTGGTGGAGATTTTTAGAGAAATCTAACACAGGCTCAGGAGCACACAATACCTGGAAAGAGTACACGGGGACTCTTTGCTTGCAGGAAGGATACTTCAAGTTTCCTCACAGGTATTCATGTTATGCACTTTAAATTTGACTAGTATGAGTGAGTTCATTATTACTAGTAGCTCGATTTCCTCTAATGGTTTCCTGCATGACTAGATTTTCATCAACAGAAATTGAAACAGTAGATTAAAGCCTTGCATGCACCACAGTATTTTTCAGGTATGGATTGGAAAAGGTAGGAGGAGGAGCCTCTTACGTCTTATTTATTTAGAACCATTCTGAAGATTAATTATGCTTACACTAAAGAATATGATATTCCTTACAAAAAACCAACCAAACAAAATCAACAAACAAACAAACAAACAAACCCCAAACCAACCAACCAAAAACCCCAGAAGAAGATATTTTTAAAGGTATAGGGGAACATTTAACAAAATAATCTATTAGTTCTTTAAAATAAAATTTCAAATTTTAAACGTGATGTCACAAATACTTTCAGGAAGCCTTAGAATTGGTATAGGATGTTGGAGGGGAGAGAAAACTGCTCCTCTGCAAAATCTTACTATTAAGAACTACAGAATGAGATGTGAACAGGTATATGCAGAAGATTTAAGCATAAACATGACTGGTTTCTGCATGCACTGCCATAATATCTCCTCATAGATGTCTGACAAGCTGTCCCACAACCCAGGACACTGGCAGCACCAAAGGAAATTTGTGCAGCCACATGATGCCATAAAACTAAATTGACATTGAAAGAACAAGAACATGCCACTTTTGTCAGCATGCTCCATTGAAAAAACAATTGGAATCCAAACATCACTTGATCTTTTTGATGGACCTCTGACCTGAGCATCTGGCATTCCTACTATAAAATTCTTACATTTTCTTTGCTTATTCCTTTCGATTTAGTGAGGTAAGATGACAGGAATGTGCATAACAAAGTATAAACTGCAAAGCAAAAACCTTCAGGCTGGATAGACACCATCCACATTTCCTTTGTTTCTAAAGTCAGTCCAGATAAGCTTGTGACAAGAGATTGATCAGCTGCAGGAAGATTTGTAATTAGACATAATTAAGGCACTAAAATATGCCCAAGACATTCTTGAAAGGCTATCAGAGCATGGGACATTTGACAAGACATCAAGTAAAGAAGGATGGATGAATAACACAGACTCTATGCAAGAAACCAGGGATCAAATTGGATCCAAGCCCACAACATTTCTACAATTGAGTGCTTTCATCTCATACACACAAAAAAATATTTGTCCACACTGAAAGGGTTTCCAGTGCAAAGAATAACAACACACAATAAAAGAAAGAACTCTGCTCCACGGATGATCACAACTTTAGACATATCATCTGAAACGTGAAAAACAAAGTTGTATTTGATGCCTATTCCTGCTAAGGAAAAATTAACTTCTAGCTGGACTGATAACTGTCAAATCTCAAGCAAAACCTATTTTGCCCTTGACAAAAAAGACATTATTTCTTCAAGATGGAAAGTATCTTTTTGATTATTTTTACTCTTTTTACAATTTGTATCATTGCTTCACAGGAACAGGTAAACTCTTCTAAACTCTTCATCTCTACACCAAGCGAGACATGCCATGAATAGATCAAACATGGATTTGACACAATCCAAGTGAGAGGAATATATCCTACAATATAGGAACAGAGCTCTAAAATAGAAAAAAACCTCAACCTTCTAAGTAGGTATTTAAAATTTACGTCTGACAAAGCACTGCCTACATTCAAATGACAACCAAGTATTGAAATTTTTTTGCTATTTCTTTAGTTGTTTATCTTCTGTACAGATTCCTATACAATTCACCAGAGAATTGCACAACATATTGCAACAATGCAGAGCATTCAGCTGCAACAGTTGAGACAATGTTAGACTCTCTGTCAGCAAGCAACAATTTTGCATTTAAAAACCCTATATTTATTACCAAGATTTTTCAGATCTTCCAGTGTTCTGATCCATTGCAAAAAGGAAAATATTTAGGCATCTTTTAGGTTACTATGGGAGTTCATGCACTTTGAGGGATTTTACTGCATGCAATCTGTATGTGTAACCAGGTTAACACTGAAGATAAAGGATAAAATTTCGAGTAAATGTAGTGTTGCTTTTGGTTTTAGTTTATTTGGCTTCTATTTAAAAAGCTCTAGTTTTGTACACTGGAACAGAATAAGGTTACAGCTTATATTAATAAATGGAGTAAACAGGGTCAATTACATGCATACACACTCTTATCTACTGTGCTGGTGGGTATATTTGCAGGGGTTTTGGGCTTGTTTTTTTTTTATGGTAAGTAGATTTGTTCCAGAGCAGAGGTTTTATCACTTGTTTCTTTTTCTCAGGTCACAGGCCTGAAAAATGTCAAACTGTGGGAGTTCAACACATTTCTTACAATATATAGCAAACTTTCATTGCCATTAAATTAATTTAAATATTTTAAAATAAATCTCTCTGGTCCCAGAGGTTTCCATTTTCTACATGTATTCCACCTTCTATGGAGAACACAGCCTTAATTATCTTTTAAGATACCACACTAATACCGTGCAAAGCACTGATTAATTGTACAGCACCAACAATAAAGAGAACTGCCAAGATAAACCCATGTTCCTTCTTATGGAAGGTATGAAACAAGGATGATTATTATGGTAGGTGGTAGATCCCTCGTGTGCAGCAGCCTGGAACGGGCTGGTGCCCTCCCAAATGACAACTCTTGACCAAAAAAGCGCTCACAGGCATCCACCGAGAAAACAACATTTCAGTGATTTCCTCAACAGACCTTCCCCCTATTCTCTTCCATACTGCATCATATGGAGTGTCTTCCCAGTGCTATTCCACTCTCTGCACTACACTTTTCCACATTTCTTTCAGCTGTGGGCAACACCTCACCAAGTCCCTGGCTCTGACAGGGCAAATTGCACTGCTCAGGACACAGACACAATTGTCGTAGGAAATTTCCACAGAAGGCAGAATTTCCATAGGACATTTCCACAGAAGAGGCTCCCTTACACAGGAGTGATGGGCAGGGTCTGACTTTAAGCTGTCAGCTGGTGCAGGAACTGTGCCATGATCTTGACATGTGGGCCTTTCATGAATAATCAGTGACTTGAACAGTACCCACAGTAGTGATGTTTTTGATAATCATATTGTAATTCATCACTTAATGCCAATATAATCCACAGACGACTTAACCTCTTAACTAAGGTCTCCAGCATTCCGCTTTCAGTAGGTGCTGTGACGGTAAATTTCTCTTTTCTTTTTCAGGAGAAGTAAGAGGGTGTGGGAGGGTGAAATTGTCATTGATCTGAGCTTCAGGAAAGAGAATTTGACGGAACTTCACACAGTATTGTGGTTATAAAACTTACCGCTTAACAGCTTCAGGTAATACACTGTATTTGAGAAGATTAATTCAATTGTGATGAAATTCAACTCAACAACTGAAAGTCCTTTCATTCCCCTATCATTTCCTGCCCTCCAGTTTTCACTCTTCTAACAAACTACTGCTTGCTTCAGCATCAGAGAGATCCCTTTCAAGGCCATACAGACAAGAATGATTACAAAGTTCTCAGAGATGCTGTAGCTCTTTCCTGAAGACAAACACCTGATTCAGATCATCCCGTCCACGCACACAGAACTGGTCAGGAAAATAAGGTATATTTGACCACAGTCGTTTCAATCAGTTACAATTAAATTAATTTTGATTACAAGGAGTTCACGAGGAGGTGGCAGGTTCAAAAATCTAATTAATTACAAACACATAGTCTAAAATAATAGTAATTTAATAATCCCATGCTGCTGTAATCATTATCCAGTGTTCCTTGTTCATATTACACTCCCACAAAACAAGCATTTCCAAGCATCCCCTCCTAATGTACAAACATATGGAGAGCAAAAATTACATGTGGGAACCTTAAATAAATGACAGTAGAAGTAATCAAGCTGAAAACCATCTGTCATTACTGGCAGTGAAGTTTGCTCTGAAAACTACAGTGTGGGAAGCTTATCTTGTGAGCTGAGAAAAAAGTATCCTGACAAGGAGAGCCAGCAAATCACAAACCTTCAAATGCACATCAGCCTCCTCCACCAGCAACAGCACTGTGTGGCCTAAAGGCTGCCATCCACTATGCTTCAGCTTCCTCGGACATGAAGACATTACCTACTGTTTATATTAACACAATATCCAGCAGCTTTTTTATTCAGCCACATGGTGCAGGAAAGAAGACTTCTCAGTTAAGCAGAAAATTTTTTGTCCTCTTGCTGCTGCTTTTTATTCTGCTCAGAAGTCCTGCCAGAACTAGCATCTTTGGAGCTGCTGCACTTTCACCTCTGATATTTCCAGAAATTCAAGCAGTTCAAGGTTCTTTTTAAAGGGAAAGAGAAAGCAGAGGAAGAGCTTCTCCTCCCCTGAAAAGTAATGAAAGCCAGGCTGGACAACTCAGCTGTCCACATGCCTACAGGAAAAGGGGCAAATATTTCTGATGCCAAATTGTCTTGTAAGAGGAAATCTGCCAAACACAGTCTGATTCCAAATTTCCTCAGAGACAGTATCAGTCTCAGGCTGTGATAAGCAAGAAGCTATCTAGATTCAGAGCCTAAAACCTGCATCACATTCTCTGTAGAACGGACAGGTAAACCCCATCTGCTTTGCTCTGCTCATTCTTCTGACTTTCACTGCTGCCTTTCCCTGCTCCTTCCCAATAAGAAACCAAGAGGAAAGCAGATCACTGACTTGGTTTGTTCTGCACCAGGATCTAGGGCCAGCTGGGTAAGGTTTCATTTAAATAACGAAATGCTTTTTATAGAGAAGAAATTCTCTTTGTAAAAGCATTTACCAGAGGAGTTAAGTGACAAAAAGCATGTTTTCCCAATGGGTAAACTGAGGCATGGGCTAATGACATGTATGGTAACCTACTGACCAGGAAAGGAATCTTCAATTCCCCTCAGATTTCTTGCATCTCTCTTAGTAAGATAGGCTGTTTCCTCAGATCTGCTGGCAGAATTCGAGATTTGTGGTTAGATCCACTAAACAACTAAGATCTCACCGTTTTAGCACAAGCGTTGCATAGTGCTCCCTAACTTTTGGACATCTTGCCTATAGATGATAAATGCTCCTATTGCCAGGCGGCATTTAAAAGCTTGAAGAAAATTTTGGAGACGAGCTCTTTGTTTTTGGCTTTGCATTTTCATGGAAATAGACTGGCATCTTCAGAGGAAATTAATATTGTTCCCTTGGATTACAGCATAGAGCATCTATATTTATTCACAGCCTCCTGTTGTGCCCCATACCAAACAGCTCATCCAGTGCAGCACTTTCGCCACCTCCAGTCAGCTCTTTTAACAGCAGATTGTAGGGTATGCATGGCATACTCATTAAGCAGGCACCCTCCCTCTGTAAGGCCCCCAAACTGAGGCTGGGGCCAAGGGACAGGGGAACTGCAAAGGCTAGGGAGAGTACTCAGCTAAAAGGAAATGCTGAAGCAAAGGTGGGACTGGAAGGCAAGTCTGAAATATTACAGTTCCAGGAACAGGGTATTTAATTGTGTCTGACCATTTATCTTCATTGAAACTGAAAGGGCTGACCATTCACCTGATAGAGGCTTGTATTGCTCCTTTCTCATGAAAAAAAGTGCCAATGTCAGCATTTTCTTTCCTCAGTAGTTGAATTACTACAGGAACAATTTTCTAATATTTTCTCTGCTCCCCTGAGGGAAATATGCTGTACTGGTGTGAGATGGTGTGGTCACTGTGAGCCCTGGCTGGGGAAGGGCTGGCCAGACCCCATAAAAAAGTAAGAACTGGTGGCCAAATCAGCACTTAGTGGCTATGAGATCATCCCAATCCCTTTTTGGGGGTATCCACAGCCCTTCCTTCCCCCCTGTCTCTACCTATCTGCTACCTTTTATCTGTTTGCAGTCAGGAGGCAACAACAGAGTCCTTATGAACTTGAAGGGAATCAGGATGTCATCTTTTTCAGGTACTCCCAAGTAGACCATTGCTTTTTGTTCTAGCATCATTGATGCTATAGGTAAAATCCAAGTCAGAAATTTCTATTCTGTCTATTCTGCTGAGGGAAAGTTTCTATATTTACTTCTAGCACGTCAGAGAAAAATGCAGTGAGAACAATACAGAGTTCAGCTATTTTCATTAAAGAATTTATCATCTGTTCATAGCCATATCCCCAAGTTCTAATTAGGAAATGGCTTTGACACAGAGCTTTAAAAATTGTCAAAGCAGCATAGTTGGTGTTTTCACCATTCTCATTTGTGACTAAACACTTTCAAAAGCTTTTTCAATCTTTTTTAATATTGATCCTGAAATCTCCAAACAGCTTAGCAGCAAAGCAAGGCTGCATCATTAAAGGCAATTGACTTACAAGCACTATAATCTCTGGAGAGAGGGG
>WEKY01060610.1:9163-29375 GCA_013390045.1 Picathartes gymnocephalus | reverse complement strand
GAAGGAAGGAAGGAAGGAAAACCTTGCTGTGAAGAGCAATGAGTAAAATATTTTACACTATTTTTATCAGTACATAAAGACAAAAAAATAAAAATAAAATAAAAATAAAAAATGCCTTCCAACTGTGCAATGGTTGAATGCATTTATGTAATATAAACAACATTATTCTTTGCTTTTTCTACACAGTCCTCTCTGGTCATGCTTTACATCCAGAATGTCCCAATGGAAGAAAGCAAACGACACTGGTCACTTCAGAGACAACTGAAGTAATAAAACACAACTTAACTCTGAACCACTTTTCATGACTGTCAGAGTTATCACGTTAATTGTTAAATAGGATTTTCTACAAATATACAACATATAAAAACTGTTAAATATATAACTTTAGGCTTTTCAAAATACATTTAATGATCTCTTTCAAACAAGTGTTACTTTTGTTTTCTCTTTAATTTGCTTTCTGGTGCTAAATGGCGTATCAGATGAGACATAGGCCACAGATGACCAAACATGCTCTTTGCAAATACTGTATTATCCAACTTTAACTATCAAAAATGGAACTGTAGAAGAGGCATGTTTAACTGGTTAAAACGGAAAATGATTTTAGTACGAGAAAGTCAATCTAAGTACAGAGGAATAAAGGTGCCGTGTAGACAGTTTGTGTTCTTTTTGTCCAAGTTTTTCAAACATAGGTCATTTTCTCTCAGTGTTCCATTACGTTCTCTTGAACATGGAATTTCAAGAGCAGGTCTCTGAGTTAGTTTTTACTTCAGCTTTCCGTAAAGACTTCTGCTGGACAACATTTCAGCTTTGTGAAAGCTGGAATCATGTCTTTGTGGAGACCTCCTTCAATTTAATGACATAACTCTCTTAAGAGTAAGATTGTGTCCACTTTAAAATAGATTTTGCTCTTTGGTCTATTGTAAATACTGAAAGTATAAGAAAATAAAAGCAATTCAGACAGTTTAGGGCACAAGAAGAGTTTCTCTTTTGCACCTCAGTGTCCTCCCATAGGCAAAACAGTCTTCTCTAAGGCTGATTGGGATGATACTCTTCATTGTAGCGGACTCTTCGGATTGAAACATGTAGATAACAGCAAGTCCAGCAGTGGTGTATAACGCAGATGAAACGTTAACCATGAACTTTTTTGTATTGCTAATGCCCAAGCATATTTCTTTTTCTATATTCCTTAGTCCAGTGATCCTTAGAATGGTAGAACAAACTTTAGCTCATAATGCAGAGGAATTATGCTGTCATTCATGAGATACAGAGAAACAGACAGTTGAGTTGATGACATATAACAGATGATGATCAACAGCAGTGAAACTTGACTAAGTTAAGTAGCTCACAGAGAGCCTAAACCACTCCTACGAGGATTCTGCGTTGCTGCATTTGTCAGGAGACCTGTAAATCAATAAGAACAAATGAGTCAGTGTTTTAATTTACAATTCTGCTTATCTTTGCTGTCCATTATTATCAAATACACTGTACTGAGATTTTTCAAGGAGACAATGAATTAGAAGATATTTATTTTGCACAGCATTTTTCCTGAGAAAAAACATATGAAAAAGCCTATATTTTTATTACAAAAATGTTATGCTTTCATAATTATTTCTAATAAATTATAACTTACAATAACTTCAATACCATTTACTTTCTACTAAGCTTCATGCACATTCTTTCTCATAAAAATCACAGAATATTCTTTTACACACATTAACAAATAACAATGTCTAATACACACGGTGATTAAGATTACTTTTACTTTTGATGTTGAGGATGTAATGAAAAATGAACTTGAAAGCCATGACCATATATTAAAAATGCAAAGATGTTTGTACTGGAGGCTTTTCTGCAGTTAGGTTTCCAAGGAGCACTAGAGTGTGCCTAATTTAATCAATACTGCCCTCTAGCGATGCTATTACAAGTGCAAATTAATGTAAATAATGGCTATTATTAGTCAATTTAATCAGAAAATTGTTTTAGTTACACACCAGGGGAAAAAAAAAAAAACACAAAAGAATAAAAATGGGCAAAGTACTGCCCAATGAACCTGTTGCAAAGAAAATTGAATGGAAGCAGTATTTCAAAAGAGAAACAGAATCAAAATTCACAGTATTAAAGAAATCAAGAGTACTGGAAGACAGCACGAACACAAATGAGAAAATAATGACTGATTTATACAACAAAGAGCCAGCTACTCATGCTCACCCAAAATATGATTTTAGAAATGGTTTAAAAATTCCACAGATTCTATATACACCAAAATGTTGTGGGGTGTACTAAGCAAGCATGATTGTTACAAAATGCTGTTTGAATTTTAAAACACTATCTTCTGCTTTGGCATTGTTCTGTCTCCAAGTAATCAGAACTGTTATTTCTGATGGAAATACCATGCAAAACTCCATAAAATACTGAACAGTGAATGTAAAAGAGCAAAACAAATAAGAAAATCCAATTCAATTGGTTTAAGCCATACATAAATATTGCATTTTAAACCTAATCTTAAGAGCAGTACATGAAAGAAAAATCTGCCTCCAAATCAATTTAGTGACAGCTTGAAACATATGGATCTCTATATATATGCATGTAGAAAGAAAGAAAGAGAGAGAGAGAGAGGCAGATAGACAGATGAATACGTTCCTTACAAGGCATAAAGTGTATGTCACAGATTTCTGCTTTTGTCCTCTCACCTTTTCCAGGAAAAAACACCCCAGAAATCTTGCAAACAGCCTTTCCTTTTCGGACTAGTGATCAGATCTCCAAACCACATGGCCTCAGACAGGCTGAAGGCAAAAAACCTCGTTGATTATTGTGATATATTCCCCTTCTTAAATATACTTTCAGCAAGAGATATTAAAGTTTTGCTTCTATTATTATTGCCTCTTTCCCCTTTAAACTCTTTCTTGACCTTCCTGCTATGCCCCCTATTTTTCTTCCCATTAGAAAAGAACACAACTTTTAAGGCAGTAATACTTTTTAGGTTGCAAGACACAAAACAAACAATTTATGGTTTATTAGGTCTGAAAGTAAACTACTATGTGTTAAGAATTAGCTTGACATTGCTCCATCTCTCCTTTATTGTGCCAGAATGGCACACAGCTAAAAGCAACAGCGTAAACTGCTGATGGACTGTATGTTCAGTGTTTTCATAGTGTACTTCTCTACCATATTGGTCCCAGGATGAAGAGAGAATTCAGGTACAACGACATACATTCACAGATAACCTGCTGCTTTGTCATTTTATGGGGATAAAAGCTTCCTTCCTTCCTTGCTATCCCTGTCTCCACTTTGAACACCCCTGCTGCATGAATATGGTATTAACACTTTAAAAGAAGATGAGAAGAGTGGAGAAAATTATGCACTTTAAAAATGCTGAGGAAGGGCATAGAGCAGGCTTGAAATAAAGTGATGACAGGAAAAGGAACAGATAACAGAACATGAGGTGAATTTACAACTTTGGGCAATGACAGGAGAAAATTAAATGAAAGAGGGGAAAACGCATAGGTTAGCCAGGGAAGTATAAACATCATTTATTAATGCAGTCATGAAAAAGAAGTAAGATAGGTAATAAGAATAACAGATAAAAAGGAGAGAGAAGATAAGAGAGAGCACGATGAGTCCAGAAAAGAGGAAGAGAATGCACACCTACCCTCCCACCTCCTGTTTTTTTCCCTTTCGTTCCTCATTACAGGTAAATTAATCACTCCCCAGAAAAACAGACAGATCAAATAAGAGAAAAGAAGGACTCCTAAAAAAAAATAAAAAGGACTTGTTTACTATTTATAGTAATAGTTCAATCCATAATCATAGAATCATAGAATCAGTTAGGTTGAAAAATACTTTTAAGACCATCAAGTCCAACCCAGCACTGCCAAGTCTACCACTCAACCATGTCTGTAAGGACCACATATACAGATTTTTAAATACTTTCAGGGATGGTGATTCAATCACTTCCCTGTGTAGCCTCTTCCAAGGCTTGACAACCCTTTTAGTGAAGAAATTTTGACTAATATCTAACATAAACCTCTGCAGTGCAACTTGAGGCTGATACCACTCATTCTGTCACTTGTTACTTGGGAAAAGAAACTGACCCCCTTCTGGCTACAAGCTCCTTTCACCACTCACCACTTTCAGCCACGGATCCAGCCTGTCCAGAGCTCTCTACAGAGTCTTTCTACCCTCCAGCAGAGAAACACTTCCATCCAACTTGGTGTCATCTGTGAACTGACTAAGGGTGCACTCAATGCCCTTGTCTAGATTATTGACTAAGATATTAAGCAGAACTGGACCCAATACTGAGCTCTGGGGAACACCACTAGTGACGGTCTACTAGCCAGATTTAATTCTATTTGCCACTCTCTGGGGTCAGCCATCCAGTATTTTTTTAATCCAGTAAAGGGTGCACCTATTTAAGCAGCCAATTTCTCCAGGAGATGCTGTGGAAAACAGTGTCAAGGGCTTTACTAAAGTTCAGACAGACAACATCCACAGCCTTTCCCTCATCCACTGAAGTAGGTCACCTTGGCATTAGATGAGGTTGGTCCAACAGGTCAGTGCTGGCTGGGCCTGATGCCCTGGTTGTTCTGCATGTGCCACAGGATGACACGCAAGATGATCTGCTCCATGACCTTCCCTGGCACCAAAGTCAGACTGAAAGTCCTGTAATCTATTCCATGGAAACCCAAGGTGGCAGTTCTGCTGACCTCCCTCTCTACTTGTCTAAGAATTGAAAACGTGAATTGAAACACATGAGAAGTGCCACTTCCCTGACGGGCAAGTTTAAAGTAAAATAGTGCTCTTGATGACTGCTTGGCAGCAACTTTTAGAATAACAACTATCTCATCAGATTTCAATAATAACTGTAAATTAAATAACTATTTACATAAAACTGCTTCAATTCCCAGGAAATTCTTTTTTGCATTGTTTTGGTTCCTTTTTTCTCTTCACTTAGGAAATTTGTAGCAGCATCAAATAAAAGAAAGGCTGCATAACTATCACATAGAAAAATATTATTTCTGTTCATACACAGAACTCATGTCAGTTCTAGGTACCAATGCACATGTCTGTCACTGACTTCAATGAAGTTAGAATTTCTTCCCAGTGCTTCAGACAGCAGTTTCTGCTTCCTTCAGAAGGAGCCAAATATTCGGGCTATAAATTTGAGTTTCTTCAAATTTGAGGTACTGAGTGGGCACCTGTACCAGAGATTAAAATACTACTGTATGTTTTCTGAATGTTTACATGGTGGAAATACAAGCCCCTGTGTGTTCCACAGGAATCTGCTCAAGAGGAAAACAAATTTTCCTGCTAATAATCCAAAATCTAAGAAACAATAGAGTTCACATGACCATATACATCTTACTATTGTTCTTGGGTGGTTTGAATATGCTGTGAGAGTGTTTGGCTTATTAGAGCAATTATAATATATAACACAGTCCATCCACTTAATTTGTCTTACTTCAGAGGGAGTAGAATAAGGGTCAGTCTATCTCCAACTGTGCCCTAATGGCACATAAAACATTTTATTTCTTCATTTTCAGGGTCAAAGAAAGGAAAAAAGTTATGCAAGTAACCTTGAGAAGATAAAAATATATGATGTTTTGCTGACTTACAGAGGCTTTCCACCAAAAGAAACCCCCACAAAAACCTCTCTTTCAGTGTAGTAGCTAGGATTTAACTGAGTGACCAAAATGTTTGAATTTCTCATCACAACCAGAAAGTTGAGCCAGGCTTACTGCTAGTGGCAAATATTTTCAAAGTTAGGATTGAATTTCAAGTATGTCCTGACCTTTTACTTTATATGGAATCCATACAAATACCGACAATTCCATGTCAAGCTTGATAAACCTTTAGCAGTTTCATCTGTTTTTCACTCTGTGTTTTTAGAATAAAGAGTGCACCAAATTTTTTTTTTTTTGCTACGGTAGCCAAGTGCTACATGAGTACCTATTGCAGTCACATTGGCACTCTGTGATGACAATTCTGAACTACCTATCATGTTTCCAGAATGGATTTCTGGAAATTTTCTGGATACCTACAAAGTAATTGGTCATATTAAAGATGTTTCAGTGTTGCTTAACAGCTGAGCTACTTGTCTAAATTGTGTGTTTCACACTTTGAACTACAGTCTTATGCCTCTGTGAGTCTTAGGATTCTGTACAGCATCCATCAGGGCAAACAACATTTTTTTTGTTTGGGTTCTCTTCACACAAAGAAAATTCACAGAGATGGATGCAGGTTGGACCAGTCTCCAACTCACAAATCCACTCATAATAGAAACAGTTCCAAACCTTTTACCAACTGACTACAAGTCAGATAAACAGCATGTCTTTCCCCTCTGCTTCTGTGGCTCTCAGTTCCAGGTCCCTAAACAACTAAGCATATATGGTGCAGAAAGAAAGCATCAAAATGCCCAAGAAAAACCTTACAATGACTTGCAAGATACCTCCTGCTTTATGGGAATAAAAATGTAATTTTCTGGTGATGATCCAAGGAGTAGCAAAGACCTGTTTCATTCATGAGAACTCCCATAGTCCCTCCTGAAAATTTATTTTGTTTCGCTCCCGTTTCCTTTTCTCCATGCTGTTCATAGACACAAACGGAATTGCTTAGTCTTCAGAAAAAAAAAAAAAAAGACAAGTTAATCTAACTTTCAAGTATCTGCAGCTATTAGGAGTAAGAAAAAGAAACATGAAAGCTACCCCCCTTAATGCTGTATTCTGTCTCACTGAGTTAGCCACTGGGAAGAACAATTTCAGAGTTCAAATCACAGTACCTGAAGAACTAGAGGTTATAAGACAGAACAAATTTAGTGTCTGTGTTTCTGGGTGAACATTTATAAAAAGAAGTCTAATGTATTAGGTAGTGTATATGCAGGTATATTGTACTGTGCTGCACTCCAACAAAGTAGCATTCCTGAGCTACAGATAGCAGAATCTCGTTATCAGCCACCTTCAAAAAGAACATGCCTTTTCTTTTAACACCTATTGTTTATTTCTTTTCACTTCCACTGTTCAAACCTGACACAGAAAAAAGTGTTTATTCCAAATCTGAGACTCTTTGCAAAAGATATTTTTTCTCAATAATTATTTTAATATCAATCTGTCTCAAAAAAAAGTCTAATTTCCCTTAAGTAACACTTCTAGTCCTGTCTTCTTAACTTCCCCGACTATCTGCCAGGACTATCATCCTGATCATTAATTTCCTTTTCTGTTAAAATCCTTTTTGTCTTGTATTACTTTTTTTTAACTTACAAGATCTTGGAATACACTGGGTCAGATCATACACTCCTTTCTTCTTCTGAATTGCCTATTACTTCATAAGCAATAGCAATGAAGGAAGTGGGACTGTTGTTATAATTAGACAATGCTTACAGTGACTGAAAATGTTAGAACCACATGTTGTAATCGAGCTGAAATACATTTGAACCCGGGTCATGTAGGTAACCCTTGTTTAAGAGCTCAACCTTAAGCAAGTATAATAACACAAGCTTGTTTTGTGGCATCCGAGCATATGCTAAGGAAAAGCCATGCATGTGGCAGAATCACAGACTAATTTAGGTTGGAAAAGGCCTCTGAGGTCATTGGCTCCTATCTCTGATCATTACCTTGTCAACAAGACTGTGGCAGTAAATACCACGTCCAGTTTTTACTTGAACACCTCCAGGGATGGTGACTCTGCCACCTCCCTGCACAACCTGTTCCAATGCTTAACAACCCCTTCTGTGAACAAATTCCTCCTGACCCCAAACCTGAGCCTCACCTGGTGCAGCCTGAGCCTGTGTCCTCTCCTGTCACTAGTTGCTTGGGAGGGTGACCCCCACCTTTCTACAGCCTCCTTTCAGGTACTTGTAGAAAGCAATAAAGTCACCCCTGAGCCTCCTTTTCTCCAGGTTAAACACCCCCAGCTCCTTCAGCTGCTCCTTACAAGGAGCTCCCTGTGCTCCAGACCCTTCACCAGCTCTGTTGCCCTTCTCTGGACTCGCTCCAGCACCTCAGTGCCTTTCTTGCAGTGAGGAGCCCAGAACTGAAGACAGGATTCAAGGTGTGGCTCACCAGTGCCAAGTACAGGGGGACAATCCCTGCCCTGGTCCGGCTGGCCACACTATTGTTGATCCAGGCCAGGATGACACTGGCCTTCTTGGCCACCTGGGCTTGCTGCTGGCTCATGTTCAGCCAGCTGTGGACCCACACCCCAGGTCAACACTGGTCCAGAAGAGAAAGACAGCAGCAAGAATATCTGTCCGCAGAACATTCAAAGCCCTTGCATACCAAGGTGATCGTGGCAGATTTTTGCTCCAAGTAGCATTTAAAGCTGTTGTGGATAACAAAATAGCAAGGCAGGTCTCATTCTGCCCCCTGTGAAAGTCTAAAATCAGCTCCTTCAAGCAACATGGGTGGAAAGATGGAAGGATGAAGAGGATCACGCATCTTATAAGGAACAACAACGCAAAGCAATATGTTTTCATCTCTCATGTGCTGGCTAAAATACTAAACACCCTTAAAATAGCTCCAGCTAAAGACCTTGAGCTAGTAACTCAATCTTATCTGATTTCTTTCTGCTCTTTTAAAATTGTTAGAGGTGTGCACATATATGAAGTTTAACAGCAGATAAAACTAAGAAAGATTTGTAACTGGTGTGGAATTGTAAACTTGAAAACTCTGTACTTCTCTGTCACACTTTTACTCTTCAAATAAAAAGCAACTGCGATAGTAGCAGGATTGAAAGTGTCTAAGTATAGCCATGGGCTTTCCTCAGGATACTGAAAAAATAGCCTGAGTTATTTATTTATTTATTTATTTATTTATATTTATATGTATATTTATAACCATTTCTGACATTTTTCTCTAAGGTAGGAGACAGGTCCAGATTAAATCACCAATGTATCTAAGAATCTATTTTTTGCTTAAATACAATAACTCAATTTATACTGAATTCTGAATATTCACACCTATATACCTATATTCAAAGCATACTCTTCACAGACTAACAAATCTTAACAGATATAAGCTTAATTATATTAAACCTTCTTGTGAAAAAAGCAACTTAAATGTTTCTTTGTGCTATTAAATCTATTAAATACAATGATACATAAAATAATGCTTTTATTGACACAACAGAAGAGTATTTCATTAAGAGGGTGATGTGACTTTTAATTATAGAGTTTAAATAATAATCTTGTCTATAGTTAAAGTTTACTAGTCTACATCATGAAAAAAAAAAACGAAAACAAGATCCGAAAAAGGGCATCAGCCAGCACTGAAGTCCACACACAAATAAAAGAATTATTTTTTCCTTTCTAACTAAAAGGAGAAGATTGTTCAGGGACATCTGGGAGTACAATCTAACTGACAGGTAGTTGTGCTCAAGCAAGGTTAGTCTCATAGTAAAAACTGGAAGAGTGTTTTACTAAGACTGATTGTGAAAATAGTTAAATAATACATCAAAAAGGCAACATGTTTTAGAGGGAATATTTAGGGTATTTCACCCATTAAAAGAGCTGATTCTGACTTTAAAGCATGAGTTTTAACTGGAAGTTCAAGTGCTAGTGAATAAATTGCATAGTCAATGTTCACCAGTGAGATACTTTGTCTGCTTTATGTACTACACTTGACAAATGACTGTTTAAGAAAGCAGTCATGTTTCACATCATTCCAGAAAGCAATGTAGCACTGTAAATGACTTCTGACAAGAAATCTTTATAAATATTTTGTGTATAGGAAATAAATTTTTGTCCTTGGAATTACTCTGCTTAGCCTTTTTCTAAGACTTGAGGAGAAAGTAGTAAGTGGACAACAATGGGGAATCAGAGTAGAGGAGGAAAATATGTATGTCAGGTAAGAGGAATGCAGGAGGGTTTTTTATTTCCCTCAGAAACATGTTTGAAAACAGAAGGAGGAACATACACAACATTTTACTGCAGAAATAACACACAGACATGCACTGAAAGTAGAAAAACAAGTGTGGTCTTCAACACAGCTCACATATAGGCAGATATGTAAACAGAAGAAAGTCTATTGCTGCTCTTAGTCCTTACGTTCTCTGCAAAGGGAAAATCCTCTGAAGGTAAAATTTTTTAAAACAGAATTGTTAGACAGTCCTGTAATATGTATGTGAAAAATAAAATAAGCATATAATAGCATAAAATGTTTCAGATTTTTAAACCTTGATCCTATTCACTTTCAATGAAAACCCAAAAAGCACTGGACTAACAGATTGTTACATCCTTGTTAACAGGTTTATGACATTTAGTTCCTGGCCCTAAAGACACTCTCTAAAATGAGAAAAATCTTTCCCTAAAACACTTCATCACAGAAGCTGCAAGGTTCTTTAGGAAATTGAAATGTATATTCTTCAAAAAGTCAACTATCATTTTGTATCAGAATAAACCCAAAGTTTTCTAGAGATCCTTCAATCTGTCATCCAACCACAGACATTCTGAAAGGACAGTGAGAAATATAGTGACTTAATACAGTGTTTTCTTCACAATTTGAGGAGAGAGAATATTTCTTGACAGGGTAAGGGGAAAATTGACTGATGTAGGGGATTGTGTGTACACCAACGTATGTTGATCCTCTGTTTAATGACAATTTATCCATACACCTTACAAACATTCAAGTCTAGTGTTCTTCACTCCAGGAAATATTTTTCCTTGTTTTGTGATATATTCTTATAATCCCTATCCTTTTGCACACCTATGCTCATCCTCCAGTTTTAAATTGTGCATGATTATGGCAAAGAAGTGGGAAGAAGGATGATGCAGGGGATTTAAGGATCATTATCCCAAACTAGCCAATTAAAACTATTTGAATCCCCTAGAATAACACATTTAGGCATAGCAAACACCTATATGCATTATACTGTGTAGCATTCTGATTAACAGTGCAAATATGTTTAAACTTAACACAGGTTAGGGATGCAGTGTCTCAGAAACAACCAGTGTTTCAATGACTACTGAGGCAGAGCACTCCGCACTGTGCAGCATATTGGATCAAAATTCTTTGGCAAGATCACCATTACTCTCTCTACCCTGTTTCTGTGCTATTTTGCCAAGCGGTTCTGTGGTGATCAGATTTCTGCAGTAGTCTGAAAACAAACAACAAGAGGAAAAATAAACTGTGGCAAACTTCAAGGAATTTTCTCTAATTTGCAATAAATTTATACAGACAAAAGACAGAACTACATAAAAGCAGCTACAATCAAACTTTTGGGGAGCAGAAGACGAAGTAAATCTTATCTGCTCTCAAAGATATCAGTCTCATATGCCTCTCCTACAAGGGGGGTGAATCCTCTACCTTGTAAAACCTTTCTCAACCAGATTTTAGAGATTCCTAATGCAGTGTCTCTTCCAGGACAGCCCTTAAACTCCCCATTATTACAGTCTCCTTGGGTCAAATTCAGAGGTTATGAAACATGAATATAGGTATCATATGTGATGATTGTGATCTCAGTCAGGATCAAAAAAATCTAGAGCTCAATTCTACATAAGCATAGATGCTTAGTGGACATGCTTGAGTATCTCTCCTTGTCTAAAGATGCTACTTAAAAAGCCCTTGTTGCACTCCTGAATATATCCTAGAATCCTGGGACATCTAGGCTGGACACATGAGTAAAGGGAACTGAATTCTGCCCTTACTCTCTTTTCTCAAGCAGAAAAGTTCCAAGCAGCTCCTGCTTGTGGCTCAGTGGGCCTCATTCAGTCATGAGTGACCCACTGCACATAGCTCAATGCCCAAACCGTGTCCTTGTGACTGACCATTTTGTCTGGGTTGAAGGATGCAGATGACAGGGAAGAAGAATAAGATACCAATCATGATCAGTCGCTGTGCTTAAGAAGGAAGTGATCATGGTTCAGTTAGACAACATTACAAGACAGACCTGAAACATTTGTGTGGGTCCATCCTTAAGAAAGAAATGTCATTACAGTAATCACACAGGATCAGGAGGATGGGATCACAGATAAGTGTCTTATTACACTAAGTACAAGTATTATGAGAGATAACAGTTTCTTTCTTAAAAACATTTATCTGACCTTTGTTATCTTCCAAGCTTGTTTTCACTTTATAAGAATGACAAATAGTAATATCAGACCCTAAGACTATTTCAAAAGTGACTGAGCTATTTGAGAGATACTTCTGGGTTAAATCAGAGTAAAATGCTTGTTGTAATCGTAGGTGTGGAATGAACCTTGTTGATTCATAAAACAGTTACTCAGATGAAATGCAAGGAACCTGAAAGGGAAAGAAGCTTCAGGTAAAGACAGAGATCAAGCTATAGTATTGACAATGTAATTAGTGAATCCATTTTAGTGGATCACACTGTTCCTGTGCTGGTCATCACAGTACCATTTTGGTGTTCATGATCTGATGCAACAAACCAACTTCAGCAACCACTGACACGAAACTTATTTTTAATATAATATTTTATGCTTTAGGACTTTAGGGCTTTCATTATGGTAAGATTTTTGCTGCTGAGAATTCACAGATTTCTTTTTCTCATCATAGATTTTCTCAGATTTGAAAAAATATAGAAGAGATCTGAAAGAGTTCGGCTGCTGGCAGTATCAAGCCCTTGGTTCCTCTGGTATGTCTGGGTTTGTGAGGAGGATGTTCTCAAGACAGAAGGAAGAGATATCACCATGTTTTAGCAGTTACAAGAAAGTACATCAAAGTTAAGGGGATATGTCCTAAAATATTAACTATAGTCCAGATGGCCTGTGTGGGTGAAACTTGAGAATGTTTAATGAGAAATCACAGAAAACTCAGATGCTATAGAAACAAGAGACAAAACAGAAAAAGAGGAAAATGTATTACTGACTCTGCCAGACATGCTAGGCAACATTTCATAAATATCAGATGGAAGAAGTCCTGATCAATCTTTCCACTGAGGTCAGGAATTATGTGCCATATAGAACAGGACTAGTGAAAAAATGACATTGTATGTTTTGATTTTTCTGTGGTCAGAAGGATACTTGTATATTCTCCTCATAATAGGTCTTGGCTTGGGCTAAGAGTCTCTTGGATGTCAGTGTATCAGAGTTAATTAGCAAGGAATAGTTTGTGTTTCTCTAACACTGGCCACTTTTCACTAATTAATCAGAAATGGAAAAAAAAACCCACTTTTTTTTTCCAAGTACGAGCAGAAATCTGGTCTGTGTAGGAGACAATGTGGGTATGTTCCACAGATTATGCAAGATTCACAGGGACAGCACAGGCAGGAAAGTATTATTGAAAGAACCTTGCAAGGTAGAAGCAGAAAGTTTGTCCCAGCAGTCACATCTGTTTCAAAGGCTTAGCTGCAATTCTTTTCTACATGCAATTAATAACAGTAAAAAATTAATTTTGAATAATTTTGCTTAAGAAAAAAATGATACTTCAAAAAGTTAAACTTCCACTGTAAAGTTAAATAATTCATTTTTCATTTTGTATTCTAGATATAGTAATATGCAATAAGATATGCTATTATGAGTATGTGATTATACAATAATAATTTTGATATTTTTTAATTAAGTAATTAGTATCATTTGTTAGTAAGAATTAACTGCGATGTCTTATTTTAGGTGTCACGGTGTTACTGAGCTGTGTTGAAAAGTAGAAAAAACTTCCAATAGAAAAATGAAAACCTGGGCTGCAAATATTATCCTATTGACCTTTGGGCATTTAAAAGCCTAACTTACAATTTTGTTGGTCAAGGAGACTTCCTGAAAAACAGACATTTAGAGGTGGCAATGCAGTTTTTTCATAAATACTGCAACTAGCTTTTTTAGGTGCCTTCATGTCAAATGCTCTAAAAATGTATAGCCTGATAGTATTTCAAGAAAAAATAAAATTGTCTTAATCATGTAAATGAAATTAAACCTTATCTTTTGGAAGGACCTATGTCTTTCCAGTGATGATGGGGAAGGCTAATAGCAACTCTTTTCTGAAGTCATGTAGCTGGTAAATGCCTTATTGTTGGGGGTTAGGTTTTCTTCCCTTTTGCTCCTTTTTACATATAGAATTTTTTCCCATTAAGTTGCTAAGAAACACTAACGACTGGGTACTTAAGAAGAACAAAAGAAGTGGCCAAGCCCTGGGGAGAGGGGCATCTCTGTTTTACTGTTCTCCTGTCTGGGAGTTTCCTTCAGAGGGGGGAGATATCTCGAGAACTGGGGCTGGTAAAAGGCGGGGCTGGAGCAGCTGCTCGCTCTCTTGCTCTTGGCTTCGGAGAAGAAGGTTTGGGAGTGCATTTGGGGAGATGAGCGCCTTGCTGCCGCTGGACCCCCGCCAAGAGCTGCTTCTTCTGCCATGGGTGAGCCCCTGCTCTGAACTGGGACCCATTGCCATCTGCTCGGGTGCCCGGGATCCTGAGCTCGCCTCTCCCTGACCTGCTGGGAGCCGGCCTGCTGCTGCTGCTGCCCCACCCCCGCTGCTCCTTCAGCACTGCTCTGGGTTTCACTGCACTGCAGCCCTGCCTGCCCCCCCGCCTGCCGAGACGTCCTGCCATCCCAGTTTGCTGCTTCTGAGAGTCCTGCTGGGGCACCAGGACCGACTTCCCCAGGGGGTTTGTGAAGCAAAGCCTCTCTCTCCCATCCCTCCCCATCCCAGCCGAGCCGCCATTGCCACGCGCTGCTGGAGCTCGCGCCACAGCGCCCCCTGCAGCCGCGGGGGAATCATCGCACCTGCCCTGCCCACCCAGCGCCACCAGCGCCCCCTGCCGGCTGTGACCATCACTGCACCCAAGGGGACAGTGCCTGCAGGCCCAGAGGGCTGGGACCGGGTTCCTGATTCTGTTCTGTTGTTAATGCCATAAGAGTTGTTGTTTGTTTGCTTTATTATAAATACTAGTAAAGAACTGTTATTCCTATTCCCATATCTTTGCCTGAGAGCCCCTTAATTTCAAAATGCAATAATTTGGAGGGAAAGGGTTTACATTTTCCTTTCCAAGGGCAGCTTCTGCCTTCCTTAGCAGATACCTGTCCTTCTAACCAGGACACTTATAAAGAAAAATTAATCTGCATGTCACAAATTATTTCTTTGATATATTAAAAATCATGTTGCTTGGTTTTGTTTTGTTGTGGTTGTTGTTGTTTTTTTAAACCACAAAAAACACAACCAAAAAACAAAACAAACAAACAAACAAACCAAAACCAAACCAAAACAAAAAAACCCACCAAAAAACCCACAAAAAACCCAACTGCATGCTATGCAACTTCTAAAGATAAGATGATGTTTTCATCTTCCCAGCAAAAATTATTTCAAGATAAGATAATAACAAGAAAACAGCTGCCTTTCTAATTAGTACATTTGATGCTTAGCTTCTTTTCATTACAGCACAGACAAGGAATACTTTGATCTAAATGTTTTAATCAGTTTTAAGTAGTATCAGGTCACAATAATTTAAAAATTATGATATATATATATGTATATACACATGTATATATGTATATACATATAAATGCATCTATAATATACATATATATGCATATATATATAATTTTTAATGTACACCTAAAAATTGATCAGATCGATGCATTCTCTTAAAATACATCAGTAGAATTAAGTACATTATAATTGCTATGGATAGACCATATAACAATGCCACAAGTGTAATGAAAATTAGAAACACTCTGATAGAATTGAAGTTTGTTTTGGGTTCTGAAGTAAAAATATTTAAAAAAGAAGTAAATAAACTTCAATATCAAAAAAGAAGTGAAAACTCCAAGTTTTAACAAATATGATTAGATGTTCATCTGACTGTTTGTTGATTTAACATCTGGGACAGAAAAAATTGAAATTATTCCTGAATCTCCTCCCTTTCCTTTTGAAAACTCCATACCAGCACACCATCTGACTAAAAGGTAGGGGTCAGGAGGGTTTACTATTTTACAATATATGTTCTATCAAGTCTTTAAACTTATTCTGATAAAATGTGTTTAATTAACCAATGGTACTTGTTCTTTATACAGACTTTCAAAATGCAGAACAGATATATCAATGTGTAATAGAAGACCTTTTCACCATGATTTTCTATTTAAAGGTGCACTTATGTTGATATTTGATTACACTAGTGTTCTTCTATAAATAGCAGAGTATCTGCATATTCCCCCAGTAAGCTCTGCTCCCGGGAATTTTCGTTCAAAATCTGGCACGATTGTAAGTTAGAGCTCTGACATCTGGAACACTTTGGGCTACCTCCAAACGGAAAACAGAAAAAACCAAACCAAAACAAATCAAACCTCCCAATATTTGCCAGAGGCCATCTTTCTCAAAGATGGACCAACCAACCTTGGCCAAAAACATATAAACTGAAATTGAGCAACTTGCCATCAGAATTAACAGAGTGACTAGAAAATGATCCTATCATTCCTAGCAATGACACTGCTCTGCTCATTTTTGAGATATACAGTTGCCTGATAGACAAAAACTACACAAACAGTATTTGGACAAAACTGACATGAACGATAAGTAGACATAATTCAGAAGGCACTGATTCAGATCTTTATTAATGTCAATGAAGAGAGAAATACATTTTCATTTAATGCCTCATACATTGTTTGATCAGAAAGTAGTGCCAAGATTCATCAAAAGCTGTCAATTGCCATTTGCTGTGCTAATTCGAGACATTCATGTACTTAAATATAAGTATACTTTTTTTGTTTTTCAGCAATCCTGCTGATTCTCCCGAGACCATTATAACTGGCTTATTTCCCAGACATCTCTGTAAAGGATATTTGGCTCGTAGAAAATATAACATATAGTGTCCTAAAGTGAGAAGTGTGGCAGAACACTTCTCTCTGTCAAGTTTGTGAGTTAAGGGAAAGGAGTGTTCCAATCTCAAGATACAAAAGGTAAACTGAACTCCTGCCTAAGTCCTTAAAGCTTAAAAAAAGAGAAGTAAAAAAAAGCTCCTTGGTCCTTTTGCCAAATAAATATAATTATTTATTGTTGATGAAATCCCTGCTTTTTATTATCTATAGTATAATTTATGACTGGTCAACTGTATGAACAAAGACTGTAGTTCTCACATTCTGTTCCTAGTGCAAATAAGGCACAGAGTCTGATATAATATCTAAAGCACTGGCTAACGGCCATACTTTACCTTAAACATAGCTCACAACTACACCCAGAAACTGAGAAGAAAGTTATTCACTGAGATTCTGAAGACAGGATAAGGTGTATATATCTGTAACACTTTCAGTCACAGAAAGAGGTAAGGGGACTAAGGATATAATTAGGTGCAGTGTCTGAAAGCAGTACAGCTGTTAGCACAAGAGAGTTATTAAATTTTATAATGTCAGAGAAGCACTTAGCGGAATTGTATGAATCTGCAGGTTCTGGTTACTGTCTCAAAGCACAATGTCAACCTGTTCACAGATTCAGGTCTGTTTTTAATCAGACGATGAGTAAAGAACTACTCAAGTACTTTTTTGGTTTTTTATTTCTACTTTTTTTTTCCCCCCTAAAGAACCATTCAAAAAAATGTCTTCTTTGCTGGGTTGCAGTTCCAAATTCTCCCCCGCTTCTTCCAGTGTTCCTGGCTGCACTTTGGTACTTCTAAAAGAAGAAAGATTCAGATTTCATTTTCTCCCTTACCTTATCTCTAGACTAGAGACAAAGTAGATTTCATTTCCTACACTGAAAAGAGAACAGTACACGAGTTTCTTGCTTCATCAGTAATTATTTTCCATTAGGTATAACCACTAAGTCTATGGGTTCATTCATTAACCCCAGCGTGGCGTGTTTAGATGCCTCAGTGTATGGAATGCCGATGGACTTGGTCAGGATCCAGTGATCATAGATACCCGTCCATATTTCTTCACCAAGTACTGTATCTCCTAGTAGGGAAGCAGGTTGGCAGCTGTGGGAACTACCTCAGATAGGAATAAATTGCAGCAGATGAGCCACATCCTTGAAAAAAACCAATTTTCCACAATCTTCTGCCTTACAGGTATTATGTGACAAAAGTCTACACAGGAAGAGCAGAATACCTGACTTCTGATAAATTGACTCAGTAGAAGTTTGGACAGCCCTAAACCTCAGAGTTTCCCAGAGCTATTAGTCCCCAGGCAGCTAACTTGCAAAACAACGCTCAAACTCCATCAAACCTCCAACAGATTGGGTCCTGGTTTTGACTTCGAGTCCTCTATGGTATTGTTACAAAAACATGGCTGGTGCATTCTTCTCCTACTCTAGTTTTTGAGAAAATGACTTTTGGATCCAGTGCTTTGTGCAGAAGCCCAGAGTACCAATATGCACAGGATCAGTTCAGAATTAAGTGAGGGAACTTGCACTTAGTGGATATCGAACATGCTTCACCTCAAGGCAGCACTAAATTGCTCCATTTTACCACAGTAGCCAGACCTTTGGGTGCATGCAGAAGTAAAATTCTATGCCTCTGAGCAACTTTACTGGGAGAAAATATGTTGCTTATAAAATGACAAGGACAAAGATATTAGGCTGAACATGTATCGAACACCATCTTGGATTTAAGACTCATCAATAAAACAGGAACAGCATAAACACAACTATATTGCACTAGAATATTCAAGTAGAACACGGTTCCATTCAAGAAAGCCTATTTCCCTGTATGCTGTCTCTGATAATTTGTTTCCGTTTACACTTGTGCCTTAATCAACACATCAAATGTATTGACAACCATTTTTGAGCTCATCTTTTGACCTCACTGTTAGAAAACACTCACCTCAGTATCAACCACGGGCAATATCCCTCAGGAATTACCAAAAAGAAGTCAAAGTGGATAAAGCTGAATGGATTCTACCCCTATGGCCTTTAAATTGCTTTTGAAAATGATCCTGGACATTTTGAATGCTTTGGCATTACAGAACACTTATTCAGTAAGTATCACTCCGGTGCCTTCTAGTGGAAATATGATAAATACAAGATTCAAGATGAATTAATGTCTACTCTAGGGACAAGGAATGCTGACAGGCTTTTCACATGATGAGGGAGCAGATATCCTACTGCACATCTCTTCATCCTCACCATTCTCCAGTCTCCCTCTCCATGTTGTCTTTAAAGACATCTCCACCAAAGATGTTTTCCACAAAGAATTCATTCTGAAGACCTAGTCTTCTTTTCTCAACAATGTTAAGCTGCTTTGGAATTGCTGTAGAACCCAGAGCAGAAATCAATAAAGCCACTTTGCAGATGTTTTTTGTAACAAAGCTGCACTGTAGGCATGCTGGACTAGCCAGAATGCGTAAGGTCAGACCCTCCCTTAGAGCTCATCCAGATACCATCAACAAGTTCTATAAGACATTCTGAAAACACTGGGATGTGACAACAAAAATGAGAGAAGCTTTCATAAATGCACCAAACCCTCTGAGGACTGCACTAATGCATACTCTGTAATATTGCTGGTATGATCCTGATATTTTTTAGATCTAAAAATAATATATATTTTTAGTACTTTTTGTGTATTACCTGTAGTCATGAAAAATGAGTACTTGAAAATACAAAGGAAAGGGACAATAAAAAGAAGTGCTGGCAAATTCTTGTTCTGTCTTTTCAAACAAATATATTTTAACATTCCCTAACATCCACTTCTTTCCACTGGACTGGGTGTAGCATCTAAAATCTTATTTTGCAATGCAACATCAACCAAAAATGGGTGATACTGCACAAAAGGAGGTGAGTATGGTTCTATCTCATACAGCTGCCTGAAGTAAAGTACTGCGTGCCTGTGGTTCACCCCAGGGTCACAAGAAGGAGTTCATGTGTAGCACAGCTCTTCTTATAGCACCTTCCAGCTTCACACAGATTTCCCTCTCACTGAGGCCTATCTCGTACTATGATACAGTCAATCCCCAATTTATTTCTAAAGCTAATTTGGGACCAGTACTGCCCGACAGTTTAATGCCTGTGATGTCTATCAAATATCCCCACTCAACAGGACAGATAGGAGATGATTGAGAAACAAGCTATGACCCTGAAAAACACCCTCACTCCAGCCACTGCATCAGCCCATAGCTGGTTTCAGGGAAGCAAATGGAAATTGTGTAACTCCTTATGAAAAATTAAAGTCATAAAAGGTGCATGACTGACTGACCACTAAGACAAGCTTAAAAAAATCTTAAAAAGGAAAAAAATCCAAATCTAAAACCTACTCTTATGCTTTAAAAATCTATTATCTTAGTTTCAGAGGCATACTAATCCATTTATTTCCATCTTGGAAAGAAGAAAGGTGAAATTTAAGGCTTTTTTTTTTTTTT
>WEKY01060609.1:48607-79117 GCA_013390045.1 Picathartes gymnocephalus | reverse complement strand
TGAGGATGGCGAACTAAAACCACGACAGGGATGAAAATAACTGAAAATACAAAAATCACATACCTTTTTCCTGCCAAAATCAGACCCTAAATTCCTAAAATTATTGAATATTGAGGCATTAAAATTGTATCTGCATTTCCTTTTTCCTGTTTTTCCCAAAGACTAAGTCTCAGACAGATGCAGCACTACTCTAATTTCTGGCAGCTAGCATTTCTGTCATCTCTAGAAAAACTTGCATTATCACACAGGAAAATCCTCTCACTTGCCTGAAGAGAGCAGAATTACACAGCAAGTGATGTCAAACATAGCAGATGAAAGATAATTCAACTGGGAACCAGAGAGAGGTGTCACATTCAAATCAAATATGATCTGTGAACAGTTAGATGTGTCCATTTCAAAATGAGATAAATACCTGAAGTCAACATAAATGCCATATACATCATTCACTTGAAAAAACATCTCCAATCATGGTATTTAAACTTAAACCATCCATGTTTTTCACAACAGAAAACAATACTAAAATATTCCTACCTTAATTTTCCATATTATTAATTCCAATTATTTATATAAATACATATAAACACATTTTACTTAACCTGATTATCCAGGATTAATTTTTTATTTAAATCATATGACAAAGCTATATTTCACATTTTAGGAAATATATCAAAACATGGCATTTGAATTATTTTGAATTATCTTTAAAGTAGATACAGCAATAATACCACTACCAGTAAAACAACATTAAACTGCTTCTAAGATGAACTTCCCTAGTGCTTTGTGCCTCACAAAGATATCTGCAAATCTGAGTAAGCCTTCTGAGCTGGCAACTGCTCAGCAATACTGCTCACCTCCAGCTGGTAGCAACAGCACAGCACAAATCTCATTTGACTATTGCTGCAAACTGCAGCTACTCAGAATGAAAGTAACATAAATATTGCTTCAATTTAGCTTGGAACTTGAATATGGGAAGTGAAATGTCTTTCCTTAAAATCTCTATGCACCCCTTACATTTGCAGTCGTTTCAGCTTTATGGATTCAGAAAACAACCAGCAGACTAGAGGCAAATGGGCAAGCCACTTTTTTGAGTAATTCATATTTTAAACATTTGAATAACTGACGTAATAAGTATCACTAATGACTGCAATGAAACACCACGTCTTCCCTCAATAGCATCTTGCTGGAAATAAGAAATATTTGGTAGAACTAATTATCTCATAGCACACAGCAGCCAACCTGCACACTAGTCTCGGTCAGCCTTACATCTTTTTTGTAATTTTATCTGTGTTTATAATTTCAAAATGGTGGAGTTAAATATCCTTCTGGCATTCACTTCAAAGGTAAAAAAAAGATAATAAAATTAAAATAATTTCTTAAAAATCACTCCTAAAGAAAAAAGAACATATATCAGAATCACTCTCCTCAGGAAGAAACGATGATTTTGGAAGGATCTGTGTAGCTTTTGTGGCTTCACATACCAGATACTGTCCCATCTCATTTAATCCCTCTATGTGTCATTTCTGACCATTGGAAGAAGCATAGTAATTCTCCCTTACTCTGCAGATGAAAGACAGACCACTCAAATTATTGCTGTGTGAGGTTCCACAAAATGAATAGTAACATTTGCTATCTCCCTGACTGTAGCTCTGGAAAACAATTAACTTGTTGCGGCAAGAGTTTTAGTTTATTTTACGTTCTTTGTAAAATGGTTTGTTCCATGTACCCCTTTTTCATGTTGGTTTGTCCCAGTTGTCCATCTTTGTAGACACTCCCCTGGTTAATCAAAAGTTTCTCCCTCACTTCTGTCAGTCTCTACCCCTCCTTCCAGAATGTTCCTTGTTCCTCAGTGCCCCATTGCTTCCTGGTAGCTTAGTTCCTCCTCCCCTTATCCTCATTGCCTCCTCGTTGTGTCAATCACCCCTAATCTCCTCCCCGTCCTTGTTTTGGTTGGTTGTATACCTGAGATCTAGCCATATAAAAACCCAGGTCACCAGCTCAGAGCAGCCACTTGTGTGGAGAGCTCCACTATGGTCTCTCCTCCTTGTCGGTTAGGCTTCAGAGAGACAATCCCTTCAATAAATTGCTGTTGGATTGCTTGTCTCCTGGAGTCCCTCTTTTGCTCCTTGTCTCTGCGGCGTGTTAATCAACTTCGTGTATCCACGGCCTAGAACTGCAGGCACTTTGAGAAGTCTGAAGAGGCACTCGCTCCTTGTCGCAGCATACACCTAAGCCGGGTGGTGACGAGACGCGACGTTAACTCATTTCTAAGTATCACATACATGGCTGTTCTCATTTAAAAGCATTTTCAAGGAGCCTCACATATTTTCCATAGAGTAAAAGCAAAAATGTTTGTTTGGAGAACAAACGTATCCTCCTTTGGACTGATGCCTCCTTAACTCTCTATCATCAGTCAGTTCCAGCCACCACTCTCTTGGGCCCTCATGAAGAGAACTTGTCCCAAAGTCTTCTCTTCCATGCTAGCAAAATGGCAAAGAAAATGACTATGGACTGAGAAACACCATCCAGAGTGCTCTGATGGATCCTTGGATAAAGATGTATTACACCAAGAACTCCACACTACAGCATACACACAATGGTGACATTGACCACAACAGTGAGTCTTTTTGTTTCCTTTTCTTTAATTTTCATAATGTGTCTGTCTCCATAGTTTCTAAAGACAAACGATGATGTATTGTTACACTAAAAAAAGTTTTGTAAATGTGGTTATTTTTAAGCCCTACAACAATGGATAAGGGATCAGTTATTTGGAAGGTAAACCATGTCTTGCAGGACTTTGTTATGAGAAATTAAACAGCACATAATGGACGTGTCACACTGAGAAAGTGTATTAAAAATGTGCATTTTCTGCTGAAGTTCACAAAACAAAAATACGTTCTGCAGAATCCATGTCCACATTTCAGGCAGATTACCTCTCTTTTGAAACAATCACCTGAAAAAGTTCATTTGTTATACCAAGAAATAACAAACTGTGGTTTTTGAATTGTGTGTATTCATTTAAGTAAAGGCATTATATATTCCCCTGAAAGATTGGAACAACTTATTTCCGTTGTTCAACTTACACACCAGTGGTATTATTTTTCTTCAGAAAACTATATCCCCATGAGCAGCATCCAGTTTCCCAGAGTTCGCTGCACCGTTCAAATGAAAAATAGCACCTACAAGAGTTTTGTAATGCCACTTTCTGATTTAACATTCTAAATTAATATGGAATTAATGAGATAGTTCTTGTTAGCATTGGGAAAATAGGGGAAAATAACTTATAGTTGATGAAAAGAAAGCAATTTTAACACTGCAACGTTTGATTAGAAGGATACATGCATACTACATTAAATATTAAAGAGATATGTACTGTATTTCTTTCAGCTCAAGAACTCTGTTAATTGGGATAGCATTCTTTTTTTAATTTCACATAATGCAGAGGCTATCACTGCTGGTGAACTCCTCATCACAGGCAAATTTAGCAGCACCAGGGCTGTTCTGTGTGCAGCAGAGCAATTTTTCAGGCTGTGGAGCCGCAGGTAGAGAATGCCACCAGACCAGTCCTCCTTCCTTCCCGACTTTCATAGCCAAGAGACAGACTGGCAAGAACAACCATTAGTGACAACAGTGAACTAGAAATAAAGGCCCCAAAACTATGACACATCTCATGAATAATTGAGGTGAGTTAACCTACTAAATCTAACCTTGATCAATGCCTCTGCTTCTTTCTGCCTAATGACAGCATACTTCTTTCTCTTATAAATAGTTTTAATGCAAAAACTGACCTTGGTTGTTCAATAAAGGTGACTGATTTTGCTACTGGCCTGTTTTCTATTTGGTTTAGACTGTATTGTGTTTAAGACGCCACTATAAATTTTCAGATACAGTGCTTTAAACTTTTGAGAACTGGTATGTAGTATTTCATAAATTAGTAGGTTTAGTCATCTTGAAACATAAACTTACATGTAATTTTTTTTTTCTTTAAATTTTTAAATTTAGCTAAATATAGCATTTATGGCAATTCAATACTGGTGGAACAATTTCAAAACTTAGTGAACTGAAATCACGATATCCTATTTTTAATTCTATACAATTTTTCCTGTGATCAGTATAGATGTACTAAACTCTGAAGAGTCATCCTGGAATCACCTCTGACATTTGCCACACTATGAGAAAGTGAGGCTAAGAGCAATTGTATGCCTCCACTGCTTGCAGAAAGAGAGCAGATAAAAAGAACTTATAGAAAAAGCTGTCTCCACAGCAAATTTCTGCTTTCATTCAGATGGAAATGTTCCTATCATTTCCACCAGACATAATCTTTTCACAGCTTCACGTAGTGTAACGTGTAAGCAGTTTACAAAAGAGACAAGGGGGTAACACAATGGCACATTCCTCCTGAAGACAAAATTAATTTTTGCTCAAACATGAAAATATGTATCCTACACCAAAATTCACATTGCAGGCAGATGCACTCTGAAAAGAGTCATCATGTCCCAGGTTATCCAAAATGAAAGCATATTGAAACATCTTTTTTACCAAAAAAATGGGTGCCTGTTCCCTTAAAGCATTGCTAAATTAGGCAAATACAAAATGCATTTTGATACATTTGAAACTTCAGTCTAAACAGGGCAGTGAAAAGAATTAATGAAGTTCTACTTACATATTATCTTTTTAAGATTACATTTACTTACTCTCAATTAGTAATTTAGTTTCATTGCTCATGCATAGTAGATGATACAGTATTTATTCTCAACTCCTGGAAATACTCCTGCAGCACCTCCTGGATTACATATATTTAAACCCACTCTAGAGCTTCATTACAAAATCAATTCTGTTCATGTCTGTGAGACAACCAAATAGATCTTTCAGTGATTATGGCTGCACTACTACCTTGCTGCATAAACCAGGCAATCTGCTCAGTGTGCTTACAGTCAATGTGATACCATGCAAAAATCCCTAGCCAGCCATGAACATCCTTGTTCCAAAATCAGGAGCTCAGAACTTGGCACAGCTCATGCTAACACATACATAGAAGTCCCTCAGGCCTAAAAATGATATTTTTTCACATTGCTCTTTGATGATCTATAAAACTCCAGTGACATGTAAATGGGAGGAGCTAATTCAGGACAATACTTGCATTTTTTTACATTCCCCATGAAGACATTCTTGGGACTCTCAGTCATCACGCAAAGTTGGTTAATACCTCTTTTCACATCTTTACACAAATGGAATAAGGCAATCTCATCAGCTGAAAGATCTGGTAACATTTCTGGCAGAATTCACATCTCTTCCTTGAGTTTCTTTCTTCCTGCCCTCTGGCTTGGAATACTTAAAACATACTTAATATTTTTCTTGTAATTTCCTTTGGGCAGACCTCTTCTGTATATTTCTTTTCCCAACCCTAATATCTCTCATGTCATAAAAATTCTTGGCAGAAGAAGTCTGTTTTGATAGCAGCATGACAGACATGCTACCACACCTATTTAGATTTTCTTCAGCTATTGTATGGAAATTACAGCTTTCTTCCTGTAACTGAAGAGCTACCTTTTTGCAGGTGGATTTGAGAGTCAGACCCATAGGTTTTACTTTGGCAGCACAAGTCTCAGGATTTTGCCTTGAAAACTGAAAAAGTCAGTCTGCCCTTTCGTAACACAAGTGGAAACCACGGCTTACATGCAACAACACAAACTCAGATTAAGTACTTACTCTTTCCATAATAAGAAGCACATATTTTATTTGAAGCCTCTGTCTCTGTTCCTGTCACCTACAAAATATATTTCTCAGCTCAGCTGAGTAAAATACCTAGGGATAACACAATAAAGAGCTGTATAAATGTTTACGGAATTGGAACTCCTGGTAAAGAGCAAACCCTAATGCAAGCACTATCTAGAATTTATTGATTTTCTTATATTGCTCTGAATAAGAAATAGAAATTCTAATTCTATAAACACAATCTTGAACATAATTGATTCTGCTTTTTAAAACTCATAATTTTGAAATGGATCAATAAATACTTTGTAACCCTACTCCAACTCCTGGTATCAGATGTATGAAGATGGGGGGTTCAAGTCGGTGCAGAAAATCAGAGGATGCAAACCTGTGTAAAACATATGCACACGCTTGCACTTCTGACAATTTCTTCTTTCTAATAGTCAAAGTCTTTGTTAACTAAGGATCCATTAAAGATGTCACAGAAAAGAATTTTGTACAAAGTCTTACATTTTACCTGACTTGAAAAACAATTAAGGATTTTGAATAAGTATGTAAATGAGAGACTATCCATTCACAATTACATACTTAGGTACTAAGGGAGCTATTGTTAAGGAGCACATCTGGTGCAGGTAGCTCAGTTTGCAAGCTGCAGTTTCAAGATACAGACTGAGATGCAGGTTGAGCTCTGGATGGGAGTCCAGAGAGACAAGAAGCCATGAACTGCCAACCCTCTGCATAACAAAGGGTCCAAACACTGGTGGCCAGGTGAGGGACACAGAGACACAGCAGGAGCTGAAAACTCACAGGCACGTGGACTTGTGAGGATGTAAAAGCCCAGAGACACCTTTGTTCACACTCCTCCAAGAGCTGACAGCTTGAGCCAATTCTGTGTTACTGTCAATAAATGACTTTATAGACCTAGAGATATGAACATCGCCTGTGGGAAACCTGGGGTCAAATCAACAAGGAAACCGGGTGTGACTGCATGTGAGTGGAGTGTATGGGGGGAGCCAAGCAGCTGAAATCACCAGCACTGGGAAGTGTGACTGCCACAGATCCTTGTGAATGGTCAGAGTGGGAAGTTTTCTTAATAGCTGTCATCTTACCAAGTGCAAGTGGACTTTAGCAAAAAGCTCTGTGAAGAACAGAACTATCTTGTTTACATTTACAGCGCTGATAGAAGGTACTTGCTGAAGACACAAATTTGGTGTAAGCAGACTCTTGAGAACTGAGACTGGTTCAAACCTCTTATTTTAACCGCCAAAAATGTATAGGGTACGACCTTCACAGGCACAATATACAGTTTCTGTGTTTGTGCAGGTCTCTTTTCCACTATTTAAAAATACTTTTAACAAATGTTATGGCTGAGGGTACATTTCAGATGCCAACTAAAAGTGTTATGACAGATATTTGGCTACAACAGAATCCTAAATTAAGAGAGAAGGAATAAGGCCCAGAGAGTGGCAAAACAGATGACACTTTCACAAAAAATGCCATACTGAAAAAAGAGAAGTCTGTGCTAGACTCAAATAGCCTGAATGAATGCTAAAGCAACTAGAAATGGATGAGTTTGAGTAGGTTTATAGAATGGTGTACATCATCTTGTAGAATACATCATGTTCACCATAGACACTGATTATAAACTTTAACCAGTTCTGGAAACACAGTTGTTTTAACAAACACCTCAGACAGCAGAAATATCTCATCCTAAGGTGCAGCCTTACATCCCTTGTCTTTATAAAGGAGGTTATACTTGACCCTTATTCTAAAGCTGTCTTCTACAACACATTAAAGAGAGGACCACCATGAAAACATTTTGGTTAACCTTCATGACTCACCGTTCATAATAACCACAATAAAGAGGATGAAAGCAGGGACACAGCCACTAAACAAAAACGGACAAAAAATTTGTTAGAAGTAATACAAAATTCATAAAGATAGTTCCTCTAAATCAATCTGATACCAGAACCAAATCTTTGTATTAAAGTGCAACATTCTGTGTAATTTTGAGTGCAGTTTTGACCACGGATAGCTATTATAGACAGCAATGTAGTGCACAGAGGTAAGGAAGGAGAGAGGTGAGGCTCTTCCTTTGGATGTGGTAATTTGTCTCTTTCAAAGAAAGACTAGAGGTGCCCACTTCAGACATAGTTTGGGTTTGTAAATTCTAATGACACCTGTCTGACATTCTGCCTGTGGAGGTGCAGGATGTTAAGCTTCTTGAGAGGAAGATACTGACAATGACATGCTAATACTAATAAATAGATTAAAGCTAATTATTAAGTGTCTCACTACAGGCACCTGTGTTATACAGAGTGCCAAAATGCACCACTCAGGACTGTTTTTTATGGTATCAGGCAGGTGTCAAAAATGAAGAGAGACCAGCTCTCGCAGTGATTCAGCTTTAAGTGACTCAGCTTAATTTGGGAAGGACAATCTGGGAATGGGCGGCTCGCAGGGTAGCTGGCTGACACCACCGCAGTCTCTCCTGACGGCACAGAGGAGGAGGGGTGCTGTTCCGACGATCGGATCCTCAGAGTGGGGTCACAGCAGCGACGCAGTCCCGGCAATCAGATCCTCGGAGCAGGGTCTTCTTCCTCGCAGGAGTGTCCGTTGAAGACCCCAACCTGGGCTCTATCCCACTCTTTTACGGGGTCCAAGGTGAAGGCCAGTTGGTGGGTTTTTCAATCCTTCTTTCAGTTGGTCAGTTCCAAATTTTAGCTTGTGATTGGCTCGGGTGTCTAGGGGTGTGTCTAGGTTTTAATAAAACCACTGTGTGGAACATTCTGGGGGGTCTCTGCGTCAGCGCCATCCTGAGGGGGGCAATAGGAAGAATACAAAGGGGCTCCCGGACTTGCAAACATTTCAAATACAACAGCGTCTTACAAACTATTAAACAGTAACACTCAAACAACTTCAACTTGAGCAGCTTTAACAGTATCACACCTATCTATTTATCACAGCAGGTACTCCTGGAATTTTCTGTAAACATTCTCAAGAGTCTAAGTGCTACAGTGACTTTTGAAATCTGTGTGTGCTGTTTAATTGTTTTTAAAACAATTTAAATTGTTTTTAAAAGGTCCAGAATCAGAATTGTTAATCTTTCATCTATCACATTTCAATTTTTAGGGACAGTAGGAACAAGGCATTTGCAAAAACATAAAACTAATCCACAATTAAAATCTATTTTCTATACTACGTCTTATTCCTGAAGAAGGGAATGGGCCTTTTCTCATTTTAGTAGCTTGCATACTACTTATTTTCAAAGAATTTCTCTATGATTGTCTGTTGTGGTTTTTTATTTATTTTCGTGTTTTTTGTTTGGGTGAGGGGGGTTGTGTGTTTGTTGTTTGGAGGGTTTTTTGTTGGGTTTATTTTGGTGGACGGGGGTTGTGGAGGGAAGAAGGTGGCAGGGTATTCATTTCCATAATGATTTCTTTGAAATAGTCAGACGGTGGAATTTATTCTGAGCTGTGGAGAAAGACTGGACCCAAGAGGTTTCAATAATTGAACAGACTAAGCAAAGCTTTGATTTGCTACAATAGCCACTTCCCAGTCTGGAAACCTGAAGAGGAGCTCCTTTTTCTATTAATGTAAAAGTACATTCATGAAGAAGCTTTCCCCAGGCTTCTTCACAAATCTGTGCTGGATTTAGGACATCTTAATAAATACAAATATTGAAGGCAGACTGTTGGAGACAGCAAACATCAGCTATATCAAATAGTTGCTTCAGTGTTTTTCAAAGCACAGTAATTGCAAAGTACAGCAGGCTTTCATTCACTGGAACACCGCAGGCTTTCCAGGAAGAAAAGAGAGATTGCAAATCCTCTTCATCTCCTCTAGTTATATAAAGCACCTTGGAAAAGGGTAATTTTAATGTGCTGCATTTTAACAGCACATTTTAACTCATTCCTTTAGGTATGAAGGCTTATGATTTGTACAAACACTTAAGTCTCAGGAAGAAGACAGCTTTTTGCTTAAATGAGTCGAAAGCTTATCACACTAGTAATAATTTTTAAAAAGTCTTTTAAACATGTAACTGCAAGTATTTGGATTTTTCTTGACAAGATCTTAGGTTTTATTTAGAAAGAAAACTTTCCTCCCCAGCCTTCACCTCTGTTCATGCTCTAATTAGTCAACGAATTTAGCAAAAAAGACTTAGAATATATCAAAGGGCTAGCACAGGTAGTTTATTTTGTGGTCACACAGCAAGCTTAAATTTGCACTTGCAAATAGAAGACTTTGCTTAAGAAATACACGAAACACAACAGAATTCTTGCTACAATTAGCAGTTCTTACTAGACAAAATCAGACTTAAGTTACCTACAACACATTGGAATTTTCTTTGGCACTAAGGCTGAATTTAGACCTTGCACTCTAAAGTGCATTGCAGCTTCATGAGGGGCCCTCCAAATCCCTCAGATCTGCCATCTACCCTAAAAGGCACTTGCACTACTACTGCTGTTCCTCTGAAGTAAAGATAAAAGCACAGACCTTCTCACTCACCCTGAATACTGTGTCCTGCCTCTGCAACGCAAACCCAGCTACTCCCCTACGCAACACACCTGACAGTGTCAGAACTGACTGAGCCTTTGGCTTTCACAGAAAGCCATCATTTGAGAAGTGCAGCATGTGGATGCAATGACAGGAACTGTCTTTCATAGCACCATCACCCACAAGGAGAGACACCTTGGCTCTGCAGAGGGGACTCCAGTCCCACAGCTCTACCCCATAGATCCTGCCCTCAGGATCAATCAAGAGGACCACCAGCGTCAGCTCCTTCTGCAGAAGCTGTGCAGGGGAAGGAAAGCAGTTGCCCATGGCCTGGCCTCTTCTCTCAGTTTCTAGCTGTCTCCTCTAGCTTACTTTAATTTTCTGTTCTGGGAGAGGAGATTGGCAGTCAGGACTACCTTCTGAAAGGCATGCCACTCTGTCAGTGGTATGATGCTGAGTAACAGCATCATGCTTTCTCACTTGCACTATTTTTCCTCACAACCTTAAGCCTGATCTGTACAAAGTGAGATTGATTTGATTTAAACTGGCACAAGAAGTTAAGAGGGACAATGATATTATAGGAAGATACAGAGAGACAGACAGACAGACAGATAGATACAGTTCTATATATAAAGACAGAGACACCTCTCACTAGATCTGGTTACTCAGAGGGATGGAGCAACCACAGCTTCTCTGGGAAGCCTGTTCCAGTGCCTTACCACCCTCACAGTCAAGAAATTGTTCCTAGTATCTAATCTAAATGTACCCTTTGTCACTTTGAAGCCATTACTCCTTGATCTATCACTTCATGCCCTTCCTAAAAGCTCTCTTACAGTATTTTTCAGTACCTAAATGAGCCTGTCTTCATGCAATAGATCTTCATAGAATAGCGCAGTGGGACTAAGAATGTGAATTCAAGAATGCGACTGAATCAGTTATGTCCTAATTGTATTTAGCTTTCTCACAGAAATCGCTTGCCCCCACATGAAAACTGGCACTGCTGAGAAATGTGAGAGAATAGCAGGGTTTTTCCCTCAAAGAATACAGAATTAGAAACAATCAGGTGCCAGAAACACTTTAAAGAATTGTGACTTCTTTAGCCAAACCCACTAATGCCTGCTGGGCATGTATTTTGCTGTAAAAAAGGAATTAAATAAAAATTGAAGTATGTTTCTTAAATTATGATTTTATTTGCTTTTTTTGGTAAATAAATCTTACACTAAACATATACTGGAACTACCAATATTTCATGTAAGCTATACTAACTCACAGTAACAGTCAGGTACTACTGCTCCACTTATGTTAATTTGACCAACATAGCATTACTATCATTTCTCTATTTCTTAAGGCATAAAAGAGGAACATTTGATTTCCTAGAATTTTTCTATTACTTAAAAATGAAAATTATTTTCCTTTTCCTCTTCCTACTCGCACAAAAAGTCATTTCTTTGAAGAGTTATCCTAATATCTGAAGAAAAAAAAATGAAATAAGTTGAAGTGAAACTTAAATTCTTGTTTTACCTAAACCTCATACTGGCCAGTCATGCAAAAAATCACCTGTCTTAGTATGACTAACAGCTGTTGAAATACACAAGAAAAAGCAGACGCTAGCAGTCCTGGCAGTCAAAACCAATATATGTACCTTGCAGTCAATATAAGCAGCACCGTGTAAAACAGAGGCAACAGTTGTCTAAATGCTTCCTAAAGAATACACAATCCTAGACATCTTGATATAGCCATTAGTGAAACTAAAAAGAAAGATCAAGGAGGAGATGCTTTGTCTATATTCTAGATAACATTGGTATTTTCTTGGATGGGAAATCTGAGTTTATTCCGAAGTTGTGATGGGAAGGAAAGAGAAGAAAATGTCTTGATGGACAGATGACAACAACAATAAGCAACCTTAACGAATCACTCCAGCCTTTCATCAGGGTAAATGAAGTGGCTAGTTTGGCAGAGGTCTACATTGGCTTCTGTTATGCTTTCAGCATCCTTTCACTAATTGCTGCTCCACTCCAAGCCTTTAGGCTGTCACTCATAAGGCTTACATTTTATAGTATAGAACTGGGGTAAAGAAGAAGAAAAAACGTAATTCATAGCATCCATTTTCAGTCAGCTTGGCAAAAACATTCCTGTATTTTTTTTTTTTTTGTATTTACAAAATGCCTATCCATACTTGTCAGAACTTTCAAAATTACAGTATAAATGTAGAATGGTTATGGAAGTTTATACTAGTTTTTGGGTTTATTTTTTTTTTACTCTGAACATTTTCTGGACACCCAGAAATTAGTGCTTTTTCATGGTAGCAAACCAAAATTTTGCACTATTCATTAAAAATTTTAATACGCATTGCAATAATTTGTTTAATACTTTCTGTACTTTTCCTTAAAGTGGTAAGACTTTTGTATCCTAAGTGACTAAGCACAGAAAGACTATATATAATATACTTCAGAAGGACAGATTGAGAGATGTGTCTATTTCCAGTGACAATCAACCAATAGGTTTGCATCACTCCCTGACCAAAACAGTTCTCAAAGAAGAACAAGCCTTACAGAACCCACCTGAATCGTCTGTATTAAGGCCACTTAAAGTACAGGAGAGGGATGGCAGGAAAGGTACTGCCAAAATCCAGAAAATTTGTAGGAGTCTGTTATGAGAAACAGGAGTCTTAGAATTGCAGTGCTAATAGGCATGACACCCATTGGTTTCCCAAATGCTACTCAACAAACTGCTTTTGTTTTCTATTCTTTCATCTGGAATACAATTAATGATCAATAGGAGCTGTTAAAGGGAAACATTTTAGTTTGGTCTTGTAGCTCACAACATGAAGACTTACTTAAAAAAAAGTAGGCTGGAGCTATGAGATCTATCAGCCAAGGATTGAATTTTCACTTCATCTTCAAATATAAATATTGAAATAGTAAGTATGATGTAGGGAAAAAAAAAGCATAGAGTAATTCTTCATAAGGATTACTTATATTACTACTATTTTGGCACTTTCATCTTAACAGTAATACTTTGTTAAGATTTCTCATTTCAAACAAATGCATACTTATGTGCACACAGTTACATGTAGTGTAACACATTTCCAGAAAAGCTGATATATATTTCCTGCTTCCTATTATTATGTACATTCTAAACCATGCTAGCTTTGGGCTTTGATATTAGCGTGTGTCTCAATATCCCCTGTGTAGTCATTTCATTTAGATTTTTTAAAAACTCCAACATTTCTAAGAAGGGAAAAAGACCATCTGGACAATCACTGTCCCTTAGATTTACAGTAACAGAAGCTTAACACTTATTTGACAGTTGTCCTTACAGATGGAAAGTATACACAGTAGACAAATAAAGCACACTGAATTACTCCACAATTTTATTTAGTATGGATGAAAGCAGCTAACATATGAATAAACATCAATTGGCTTCCTAGAATATTGAGGTTATGGGGAATCTTAGAACACTGCAGATATTTTGCATCTCCTTTAAACAAATGCCCAGCTCTGCAGAAAGTTACATAACCAGATGCCTCAATGTACGTGTGGAGAAAAAGTCTACTTCACTAAATCTTGTATGAAATGATAGACCATAGCCTAGATATACTTCATGTGGATTTCATTCTGCAGAGTGCTAAGAAACAGCAGTCATCTCAGCAATTAGAAATTAACATCTCTCACTGCTACTACAGTGAGAGTGAAAGTGAGAGTGAGAGTACAGTGCATTAGTGAAATCTTAATTTATTACATAGAAGTGACCTCCTCTTAGGAAATAAAAGACGCTACCAAAGCTATCACTGAGATGACTTATATATTAGAATACTATCCAAATAGAACCTCAGATGTCTGGCAAGAAAATATGTCATATATTACAACTACCTAAACTTTTGTTATACATTTTATACTAATGATAAAACGTGTTACAGAGTTTGGAAAATATTGTAAGCATTTTCTCCTTTCACATTCTGAAGTCTTATTTCTATTCTCTCCTTTAAAAGTCTAATCTTTTTTCTGTATGTATTAGGAAATGGAGAATAACTTCTCTGAAAACAGACATCTGAAGTGAAAAATAAAGAAATAAGATCCATCAGAGGACTGCCTTCTAATAGGCCTAAATTAAAATTGTATCTATAAAAACAAAGTGAATGACTGAAATGCTACTGCCATGTAACTTAAATCATCTGCATTTTTTGTCAGTCAAACAATACTCAAATATAATGATGCAAAAAGAAAGGATGGAGAGTGGCTGCTAAACTTTTTAGCTTGCTATTCAGGGGTCTTTTCTTCATGTTAAAGTTAAGAACAAAAAAGGGGAATGTCAAAAGTATTTAAGCTCACATCAAGATTTTGGAGATCACTTTACTAGAACAAGAACATGCAAATAAGACCATAAGACTATACACCAAAAATTTATTACAGTAGTCCTAGAAATCTGAGAAAAACCAAAGCGTAAATTTAACTTATGCATAGAAGTTTTTTAGTGCATAAATACATATACACATGTTTACCTGATATTATACTCATTAAGTAGTACCATACAGTTATTGACGTTGGTGACAACAAATCAACAACTCTATTATTGCATTAGATTGGTTAATTTCGTCCATTAACTCTTGCCTAACAGAAAAAGAATAATCAGGCAGCTACACCCAATGTGTTCAAATTTTATCACCAAATTATAGAACTAAACACAATGAGGTGACTGTATTTCTGTGCCTTGTTTTTTCTCCCTGTCAGCATTAATTCAGTAGTATCTCAGTAGTTGCCCGTGAGAAATCATTCACATCTGTAAACTCTCAGCTCTATTATATCATCTCCTAAGCCTCTGGATCTCCTAACCTTCTGGATTCTAATCTTCACTGTGCATAGATCAGAACATCGTTAATTATCTCAGATCTTGGCCAAATGTCTTCTAGTCAATTTTCTAGCTGCAACTAAGATTGGAGACGAGTCACAGTCTTAACATTTTTCATCTGCAGCTGCTTCATTCTTTCATATTCTTCTCCTGCATTGCTCCTGTTTACAGAAACACTTTCTTGAGTTTTGGAAAAGTTTGTTGAATGAGAATGAAAAAAGTCCATTATTTTGCAGGTTATTCTTGAATCCAACCAGCAGGTAAAAAGAAGAAAGAAATTATATGGGAATGGTACTTATTTTAATAATTGTTTTAAATAATCTTTTTTTTCCTTCTGTATAAAATCTGCAAGCCATTTTAAATACAGGGAAAAAAGGTACCTTAAAATCAGTCCATTATTTCAGAGAAGTATACAGAGGGTATTCAGAGGGTACTAAATAACCAAGCAGTGTCTTACATTAAAGACATTCCAGGAAACAAACAAACAAAAAGTTGTCTGTTTGCAATGGTTTTCCATAAATTCTATTTTTTTTCTCCATATTTTCTTATACACTTATATAAGATGTGATAATTAAAATGTCTGTGAAAGAAATTATGTGGGTTTCTCATACTGAATAGCAAATGGTAACTAATATGCACCCAATGCTGAGAATACTCTTCAAATTTGTTAACAGGATAAGACCTTCTCAGGAGGCAACTATTAAATCGTTACTATGATTCTCTTTCTACCCACACTGTATTTAATGAATTTATTTTAAGTCTCTATGGAAAATCATGAGGAAAGATCACCAGATTTCACAACTGCTGTTTTGCTTCACCCACTCACTGTATCCACACTATATTTCCTCCACTCATCTCAGGGCTAACTTCAGAGTTAATGTCCTGATCTGAGATGCTCCAGCAAAGGCTAGGCCTTGAGCTGTTGGGCAAGACACTTAGAGTGCTCCAGTATTATTTACAGCTTAAGTATATTCCCAGTTTAGGAAATAGTGTCAAAACATATACCCATACGACCTAATATATCCCGTAATTCCTCCTACTCAGGTTTTCTTCATGGAAAACTGACTACATGTCAAGTCCACAAAGGCCCACAGAAGACTGTGCCAATAAGAGGCCATACTAGAAGTCCTGCAAGAATGTTAATTCTGCCTTTTAACAGGTAAAGCAGTAACAACACACAGGCAAAGCAAAACAAGGAAACCATTCACCACTTCCTATGGACTGACTGGTGTTCTCCATGTCCAGGAAAGGAGGACTCCATCATGCCTAACAGTGACTTGGGAAGACAAACACCATCATTCTGAATGTCCTCCACTTCGTTCTTCTTCCTCCAGCTTTATATACTGAGCATGAAGTCATATCATCTGGAATATCCTTTGTGTCAGCTGCGATCAGCTGTCCCATCTGTTTCTCTCCCAACTCCTTCTGCATCTCCAGTTTAATTCTAAAGAGAGGAAAGGAGAGAAATTTTTCTTGCCACCCCAAAAACCTCAGTCACTGCTTTGGTGCTGAGGGCCTCTGTCTAAATAAAAAGAAAACACAGGCTGTAAATTATAAAATGGTAGTAATGGTAACTCAATAAGTTGCCAACATGCTGCTTTCAACCTGTCATGTTTCTGTCTTGGAAGAAAAATAGAACTTTGTAGCATTTTGATTTTGCTGCCAGGTACTGGAAGTGCCACGAATAATGCTGACAGGGGATACCTCCAAATCTGCGGAACTTGTTTTTAAATGTTCTAAAATAGTACTGCTCTTGTAAGCCACAGATGCCTACACAAACTCTGAGAAATACTCTCCAATTACAAATTACTTGAGTATTTTATTCAAGTGTTTTGGAGCAATCATCTGCAAAGTGTTCAAGTTCCTGTCTTTCACAGTTACATTAACAAAACCGTTGTTTAGGGTGGAAAAGATCTTTAAGATCATCTATATACTGTCAAAATGTCAGTTTCCAGGTGAATGTGGTTTATGGGATGTTTTCACAGCATGACAGAATTGTTAGGATTGGAAGAGACCTCTGAAGGTCATGTGGTACAAACCCTCTGCCAAGGCAAACTCATTTCAAGTGGGTGTTCCTTACATCCCTGCATACTCTGACAATGTTCCTATAGTCCTCCAACATGGTCTGTTTCCTTTTCTACATCCCATAATTTTCTTTCGTGCATTTGCAATTTACTAGGAGCTTCCTGATCCATGTTGATCCATGCAGGTATCCTGCCACTTCTGATTGTTTGATCAAGGGCATACACTGGTCTTGAACCTGGAGGAAGTGATGCTTAAATCCTGGCAAGCTCTTTTGGACCCCCTTCCCTCCTAGAGCTCTACTCCACGGGATTCCTCTAAGTAGGTCTTTGAAGAGGTCAAAGTTGGCCTCTCTGGAGGGTCCTAGTCCTGTTTAGTGCTTTGCTTCCTCCAGGATCCTGCAGGATCCTGAGTTCCACCATCTCATGGTCACTTACAGGCAAGGCTGCTCCCAATCTTTACATCATCAACCAGTTCCTCCTGGTTTTTAAGTACAAGGTCCAGCAACACACCCCTTCTCTTTGCCTCCTCCATCATTTGCACCAAAAAGTTACTTCAATCATCTGCAGTAACTTCCTGGACTGTGTGTTGCAAGCCACATTGTCCCTCCAGAAAGTATCAGGGTGATTGAAGCTCCCCAAGAGAAACAGGGCCTGTGACCATGAAGCTGTTGCCAGCTGCTCACAGAAAGCCTATCAGCTTCCTCCTCCTGATCCAGTGCCCTACAGCAAACACCCACAACAGCGTCACCCATATTAGCCTGCCCCTTAACTCTTACCATAAACTCTCAGATTATTAAATTGTAGAGCTGAATGTATTCCAGTTGCTCTCTCACTTAAAGAGCAAATCCACCACTTCAGCTGTCTGACCAGTCCTTTCTAGAAGTACAGAGCCGTCTATGACAACATGTCAGTCACGTGAGCTATCCAACCATGTTGCAGTAACTGCAATGAGACCCTGGCCTACCGACACTCATAGACTTGTAGTTCTTGTTTATTGCCCATGCTGTGTGCATTTGTATAGAGGCACTTCATGGAGGTAACTATATTCTCTAGAAGGTATGTAAGAGGATTCACCATAATGATAAATATCCTCGATACGTTTAGCCCTGTGATCCTCATCTTGAGAGGCAGTCAAGGAACATCTGCCACTGCACTGGTTTGTATGACCTATTTCCCAGGAGAAAGCAAGGCCATGAGCACTACCACTTCAGATCCCACCCCCAAGACCTTTAGTTTAAAGCCCATCTCACCAAACTGGCCAACCTACTACCAAAGATCCCCTTGCCGTTTTCAGACAGGTGGATCCTATACCTCCCTAACAGGCCACAATCATTAAAGCACAACCCACTGTCATAAAAGCCAAAACCTTCTAGATATCACCAGACACAAAATTAGATGATGATCTGCATTATTTATCTGCTTCTGGCTGTCCCTATTTCTCTAACCAGTACGATAGATAAGAACATTACTTGGGGACCAATATTTTTCACCTGCCTCACCAGAGCTTTATAGTCTTCCTTCATTCTACCTATTTTTTGGCTTGCAACATCATTTGTACCCACATGAAAATGTAATAGCAGGAAGTAGTCCATGCACTTGACAATCTGGAGTACCCTCTTGGTACAGGCTGTCTACTCACCATCCCTATATTCCACCCCACGCCCAATAAAGAATGGAGGTTGACCTTGCCCCTTCTTTTGCCATTTACATATTTATAAAAACATTTTTAATTATCCTTCATAGAAGCGGCAAAATTAGGCTCTCATTGGGCTTTCACCTCCCTAATTTTCTTCCTACATGACCTAGCAACATCCTTAAACATTTCCTGAGCTGCCTGCCCTTCTTTGCAAAGGTGATACACCCTTTTTCCCTTAGTTCTTTCAAAAACTCATCAGGCCAATCATCTTCACCATCAGCTCATCTTTCAGCACATAGGGACAGTCTGCTCCTGCACATTCAAGATTTATTTCTTGAAGTCCACCTTCCTGGACTACTCTGTTTTTAAGGGCTGTTTCCTAAGGTAGTCTCTGAATCATTTTTCGAAAAGACCGAAGTTGGCACTCCAGGAGTCCAGAGTGGAAGTTTTGTTCATGCCCCTCCCTGTTTCACTGAATATTGAGAACTCTATCATTTCATGGTCACTGTGCCTCTGACCACACATCTCCCACCAGCTCCTCTCTGTTTGCAAACAGCAAGTGTAGCAGAGCCCCACCGCTGGCAGGCTCGCTCACCAGCTGTGACAAGAAGCTCTCCCCCACACACACCAAGAACCTCCTAGACTGCCTCTTCTCCACAGTGTTGAGTCCCCAGCAGATATCTGGCAGGTTAAATCTCCTACAAGAATGAGGGCTGGCAATCTTGAAACATCCTCCAACTACTTATAGAATAATTCAGCCACCTGTTCACCCTGCTTCTGCTTGACTTCTGCTTAAATCCACAAATTACATGTCTTAACAAGCCAAATTTAAAATAATGTAAGTATTAAGAGGAGGTAGTTACTCACGGAGGTATCAAGGCTCAGCTTTTCACATCTTACTTAATTAGCTTCCACCATAAATATAAATTCCTCATCTGACAATTACATTCAATATCCCTCAATTCAAGGTATTGCAGGAGGCCCAATTAAAAACAAAAAATCAGATCACTGAACTTAATGAACTGCTGTTGACACTGGCAACATATGTTCTTTAGTATTTAATCATGGTACTACCAGTAACAGTGATCCTAATATTTGGATTAGGCTCCATAAAGTAATTTAACATTAATTAATCAGTGAGATTAAAAACCATTGTGGGAGATTGAATCTGTCAAAAGCATGAACAAGCAACTAGAATATTCATGATCCAAAATTAAAATAACACCATCACTAAATTCAGAATGTGATGTTATTATTGCATTTTTACATGGACTTACTTTACAGCTCAGTTAAACTGTGCTGAGGTTATAGCTCCATTTAATGGAAAAAAAAAAACGTTTGAAGTAGAGGGTTCTTAAATTAATTGTTTCACCCTAGTGAGACTTCGTGACTTTTGATTGAAAGAACACTTTAGAACACAGAGCTTCTTGACTTTGGAAAGATATAGGCAGCTGAAGAAGCTGAAAAAATAGGCTATTAGATTTTAGTCTTTATTTGAAGTCCTAATGAAAAATGACAGTAAGTAATTTTCTCTAATATTTATTTCTTCTCTGACTTCATTGCTCATACCCTCCCAGTCAACTTCAACAACTACTTCAATTATCACTTAAACATAAAAAGTTTATAATGGCATGCTATAATTTTTTTTAAAAAAGGTTATTTAAAATATGTTTTTTGTTTTATATTATGAGAAAATCTGATTTCACTAGACTGTAAAAGGCAGAAAGCATTATTTAAGGAAGATTGTCTGAAAAATCTCATATTCACTGGTGACTATTACAGAAGTACAAATTGAATTACACTTGTACTGAAAATATGAAGTCTCCATAGCTCATTTATTCTGTATAGAAATCTGTATCATTTCTACAGAAATAAGCTTACCTTGTAAATTATACTGCTAATCCATCAAATTCACATGGCAGAATAGGTACCGTTTCATATCCATTAGAGATTCACTTATAAAACTGACAATTTGGCACAGTCTGTACTCAGCATAACAGACAAGTTAGAATAAAAATTGAATCATACAGAGAGGCAAGTTCAAGTCAGTGAGGAAAAAGAATACTGACAGGACAGCAATAAAAGAACACATTTTTTTCAGTATGTGGCTTAGAACTCAACTAACTCATTTTTTTTGTTTCAACACTGGTATCTTGAGCATTAAACACTGAAATTATAATTAAAATGTTTCTTCTATCTAAAGAGTTATAAATCTTCTATTTAAAGAAAAGCACTTAAATGATGATGGTCACAATTCCTGGAATCAAACAGAAATTTCCACACACCTACACAAAGTCCTTGGAAACAAAATGCTTGCTTCAGAAAGACTCACTGAGGGACAACAAAGGACAAGAATTACAGTTTGCCAAGCAGCCAAAACCAAAGTTGTTCTGTTACAGCAAAGAGGAATACAGAAAATGGAAGCAGCACAGCAAAGTCAGATGGATGCATTTGAAAATGTTACTGGCAGCCCAGAAGTCAACTTCTTTTTCAGCTGAAACTCTCCAGATACATACAAAGAAGAGAGTAATTTGCAGCTTCAGCCAGATGGGAAATTCTAAACCCTCCCAGATGGCAATGGAGATACAGAAAAGGAGGCACACTTCATCTGCTGCACTTCTTAGCAAAGTTTAAAAAATTTATTTTGGCTTTAACTGATTTTTGGGCCACCATGTTCAACTACCTGTCTGTTTAGAAAGATCACATTGGGAGGTCCTGCATTACTTTTACATATGCAGCTCATCATACTGGGGTCCTATGCTTTTTTCATTTATTTCTCACAACAGGAGAAGAAGAGCGATCTAGCAAATAGTGTAATACTGTGATTCAGAGAGCGCCTATCAGCCAGATGCTCTGTGTGATGCAGTAAAATACATTCTCTGAAAGAGTAACTGAGTGTTTTACATTGCAGAAGACGATATAAGGAGCAGTATAATGTACTGCATCAGGAGCCCTCAGCCCAACCACGCACTTCATGAATATCCTCCAGTAAGAAAATATTCATTCCGTTTGCTCTTACCTGTTTCCAAACTGGCAGTAATGAGGAGAATGACAGACACAGCAATCACCGCTGTGCCTGCAGCACCTGAAGTGGTGAAGCACCAGGATACACGCAGCAGCATACGTGCTTCGGGACCAGCCTTCCACCCTCACACCAAAACTACCCAGACTGGGAGTGTACTGCATTCTGATTTTTTTTCAAAAAAAATCATAGACAAGTCATGATAATTATTTTTAGTAATTTGTAGTAAAATTAAATTTGGATAAAAAATTGGAGCAACAATTAATAGGAATGTGAAGAATTTAAATATGAATACGATTTATTTTTAAAATAGAAGAAGGGTTCCCTGACAGGAAATCTATTCTAGACTATTTTCCAATAAACCAGTCCTGGTGAACTAAAGAATTTAAGAAATAGTTTGAATATAACATTTTAGATAGCTTCTTCAGAGTAGTTTCTTGGGAAAAAAACATGCAAACAGCTGTGCAATTTTTTAAGCATTCTGAGGGCATAAAAGAGGTGAGACAGGAGCCTAGTCTCCATAGGCATTTTAGCTAAATCCATGAAGCAATGTATGCACTTCTGCTTCTGCCAGAACTTGGCAAAGAAAGATAATATTCCCTAAATTATACAATACCTAATCCTAATAGAATCACAGCAGGAAAAAACAGCTTTTTGTATAATTACGTTAATGAGTATTTTTCTGTCTCTTAGCCTGATCTGGAAAATGATAGAAGACCTGCAACTGGCAGGAAGCAGAAGCATCCCTAGCTTCAAGCAGCAAAGTGTTTTAGCAAAAGAGATGACCAGCTCATGGGACAACTATGGGACAAATCACTCTGTTTTCACCGTATAACAATTAATCTTTTTAAAAGCAGAGTATCATCCATTCCATGGATGTTCTATTCTAGACAAGGGATTAATGTCACATATGACTTGCCAAGTAGCCATCAGTATAGCCTACATGACAATGCTCTCTCCACTTTCATATTTCATGATGAGCACATCTGACTCATGCATCTCACTTGTTCTATTATTTCTACTTTATTCTCCTCTACTAAGAATATTCTACTATTCGGCTAAGTTAATTTCATAACTGAACAGTGACATTACTAGATCATTTAATTGTGAATGATGACAATGATGTTACTGATTATTAGGAGAAACTGGATCATAATAATAGATATGGGCATTTCAGATTAATGCAGTTTGATAAAGGCTCCATCTGACTGGACTGCTGCCTGTGAAAGTGCTGTCCCTCAGCCACATCAGAAGTGCCCCTGGATCTCTGTACAGATACAAGAGACAAAAGGTGACACACCTGATGTCTGAGCTGCCCTCTGGGGAAGAGAGGTACTCAAAACCACCCTCTGAAGTACTCAGTGAAATAAGCAGAGAGCAATTCTCCCAGGCTGTCTGTTGTATCAACGGTGTTGCAAGGCAAGACAGACTCCACAGATTGAGAAACATCACCAGGGAAATTTGTGGTCCTCAAGACCAACCAAAAGACTGATCAAGTTCTAGTACTGCAAGAACCCCCTCCAAAATATGTACCTTCATCTTACTTTATGGTTTTCATATGTGGTGAGTATTTTTACCAACATAAATGAGCCTCTATTCCTCCTGCCTGGCCCCAAAAAATTTCTAGCAAAATACTAGGCTTTTTATTTGGATGCTCTGTAATAAGTTGCTGGTTGTGATATTTAATTACTTCATGAATTTTTAAAAAATATGCTAAATGTCAAAAGTGCTAATTTCATCTTCAAGTTCAAAGACTCCATACAATTCCATGTACAAGTAACCTATCTGCAGCTGTTTAAGCACCAAATATATCAGTCACTAAACATGAGACCAGTTTATGTCATATACAACTTTCCTGTTCCCAGTCTAATATGTTCAATTAGCAACCAGACCAATTTAGGGCCCACATTTCTTTTCGACATTAACTTTACTCACTTGAATAATCCTTTATCTTAGATATGGAAAATAGCAATGGAATGAATCTCCCCTCTTTTTTTGTCATGAGCATTTTTTATACATTCGGTAATTTTCCTGTTTAACATAAAAGGACAGACATACACCCTGGTTTTATACTGCAAACATTACATAATTAGAGAATTACAGAATAAACTGAGTGGGAAGGGACCTATAAGGATAATAGAGTCCAAGTCTAGGCCCTGTACAGCACCATACTCAAGTCACACCATACACTCAAGAGCATGTCCAAATGCATCCTGAACGCTGTCAGGCTTGGTGCCGTGACCACTTCCCTGGGGACCCTGTTCCAGTGCCCAGCCATCCTCTGGGTGAAGAACTTTTCCTAATATCCAATCTAAACCTTCCCTGACAGAAGTTCAGGCCATTCCCTCAAGTCCTGTCACTGGTCACCAGAGGGAAGAGATCCATGTCTGCCCCTCCTCTTCCCCACATGAGGAAATTGTAACTGTCTCTTTTTCTCCAGGCTGAACAAACCAAGTGACCTCAGCTGCTCCTCATACAGCTTCCCCTCAAGGCCCTTCACCATCTTTTTTGCCTTCCTTTGGATATTGTCTAATAGCTTTATATCTTTCTTACATTGCAGTGCCCAAAACTGCCCCCAGCACTCGAGGTGAGGCTGCCCCAGTGCAGAGCAGAGCAGGACAATCCCCTCCCTTGCCCGGCTGCCGATGCTGTCCCTGATGCCCCCCAGGACACGCTTGGCCCTCCTGGCTGCCAGGGCACTGCTGGCTCATGTTCAACTTGCCACTGACCAGGACCCCCAAGGCCCTTTCCATGGTGCTGTTTTTCAACATATCATTCCCCAGACTGTCCATATATCCCGGGTTGCCCCATCCCAGGTGCAGAATTTGGCACTTTCTCTTGTTGAACTTCATATGGTTGGTGATTGCTCAGCACTCTAATTTGCCAAGGTCTCCCTGCAGGGCCTCCTTGCCTTCAAGGGAGTCAATAGCTCCTCTGAGTTTTATATAATTTGTGAACTTGCTACGTATCCCTTCCAGTCCTGTGTCCAAGTCATTTATGAAGATGTTGAAGAGCACAGGGCTAAGGTGGAGCCCTGTGGAGCCCCACTGGTGACAGGTCACCAGTCTGATGTCACCCCATTCACTGTCACCCTTCGTGCCTGACCCGTGAGCCAGTGGCTCACCCATCCCATGATGTGTTTATCCAGCTGTGGGCTGCATACTTTGTCCAGAGGAATACTGGGGGAGGGACTATGGAAAGCTTTTCTGAAATCCAAGAAGAATGCATCCACTGGCTTCCCTTGATCAAGGGAACCCATAAGGTGGGTAACTTTGTCACAAAAAGAAATCAGCTTTGATAAGTAGGACTTTCCACTCATGAAGCCATGCTGGATGTGACTGATTGTCTTTCAGGTGTTTTTCAATACCTCCCAGAATAATTTTCTCCATAACATTACCAGGCACTGAAGTGAGACTGACAGGCCTGCAGTTTCTGGGGTCCTTCCTGCCTTTCTTGGAAATCAGGACAACATCCACCAGCTTCCAGTCAGCAGGGACCTCTCCAGATTTCCAAGACCAGTCAAAAATCATCAAGAAAGGTTTTGCAGAGCCATCCCCTATTTCTTTAAGGACTCTTGGATTAATTGCATGAGGTCCCATAGATTTGTAGGGATCCAGCTGGAATAGCAGGTCCCACAGATTTCCAAGGCTGACCAAGAATCAGTCATTCTCATAGACATTCAGGTCAGGGCAGAGACCCTCTTGTTCCATCATTTGTGTTGAAGATGGAGACAGAGACTGCATTAAACACCTCTGCTTTGCCCATGTCCCTGTTTGTGAGGTGACTGTCCTCATCCTGTAACAGGTCAATGCTATTTTATACACTGCCTATTGACAATATACTTGAAAAAAACTCTTTTTGTTGTTCCCCGCAGTTCTGAACAGCTTCAGCTCCAGCTGAGCTTTGACCACACAGATTTTCTCCCTACAGCAGCAGCAGCATCTCTTCCCATGTCACCTGACCTTGCTTTCACTGGGCATGTACCTCCCTTTCTTGACTTATTTCCCAGACAAGACTTCTGTTCAGTCAAGCTGGCTTTCTGCCCCTCCTGCTTAACTTCTGACATCTGGGAATTACTGCTCCTGTGCCCTTTGGAGGTGAAGTTTAAAAAGTGACTGTCACTGATTGGCCCCAGCACCTGCAAAAACATTTTTCCAGGGGATCTTACTAATTCCCTGAGCAACCTGAAGTCTGCTATCCTCACATCCAGAGCTGAGGTTTTGCTGGCACTTTTCCTCTCATTTAAAACTCAATCACTTTGTGGTCCCTGCGGCCAAGACGGCTGCCAATCTCCATTTCACTCATGACATCCACTCTGTTGACAAGCAGCAGATCAAAGAGGGCAACTTCCCAAGTCGGCTCCCTTAGAATCTGTTCCATAAAATTGTATTACAAGTTTTTTAGGAATCTTCTGGCCTGAGTTGTACCAGCTGTGTGATACTCTCAGTTAACTGCTGGCAAACCCAAGTCCCCTGTATGGACAAGGACATTTGATTTGCAAGTGTCTCTTAGTTCCTCAAAGAGTAATTAATCAGTATCATGATCCTGGCTGGGAGTCTATAGTAGACTGCCATGATGATGTCATCAGTATTTGTTTGCCCCTTGGTTCCAGAGACTCTCAACTGTGCCACTCCCAACTGTAAGCTCCATACCCTCCTATTACAGACAGTGCCACCCCTTCGCTTCTCTCCAGAAAAATGGATTTTACTTAAAGAAGCACTCTTTCTAGCTCTAGAAGATGCAACACTGAACTTTAGCACACACACAAAAAGAAAAAAAAACCCAAACAACAACTTGGGAAAGAGCAGTACAGTCGTCCTTTGTAGCAGTTTTGGAGACAACAGAAACATTTTGGAAAATAAAAAAAAAAATCCCATTCATTAGGGAAGAAAAGCATATAATGCAATGTCAAAATTACAAAGAGTTTGACTAGAAGATGGGTGGAACAACTAAACATATCTATGCTACAAGAAGCAAGCTGTGAGATTATCACTTACAATCATGATATCTATAATTCACATAATGGTTAAATTATTAATTTCAACCATAATTTAATATTCATACTCTAAATTATACAGGGAATACAGAAGTCAGAAATACTAGAAAAAACCGCAATATATTTTTCTAAACAACCGAGAAGTTTAATGTTACAGAACAGGAGAATAATGCAGGAAAGACTTCATCAGTTACAATAATTCAGATACTTTCCCAGAGAATACAGAAATCAAGGATTGAGCTGGACAGCATTCAGTAGCCAACCAACTTTGGAGAACATGCATCCTTTTAATAAAGTAGTCAGCACAGCCCAAATCTTTTGGGATCATACTGTAGCCAACTACCATGGATCGATATAATGGTACTGGAAAACTATTATCTAAACCAAACAGATTTCTACAGGTGCCATTAGGAGTTTTCTACACCTCTTAGTGTACTTGCAACACTCTTATGGCAAAGCATTTTCGAGTAATTGGGCTTTACCAGATCAAATGCAGCACAACTGAAACACACACACTTTCCTCAGCTTGCTAGGTCTCCTATTGCAAAGAAATAAGCCTTTAAGTTGGTACTAAGAACTAGTTTCATGCCATTGAGTGTACTAATAGGAGAATGACAAAAAATTACCTCTATATCCAATAAAACTTAATAATTTCCCACAGACAAGAGCAGAAAAAATTACATTACTCATTGTATAATACTAACTTTAAAATTTAAAAAAAAAGTCCATCAGGAAGAGTTAGCTGAAGACATTAAGCTAGAAAAAAAGAGTAGCAGGTAAAAGTGTACTGCTAGGTATTCCTGTCAAAATTATCAGATACTTACAAAGACTTTGATGTTATATATATCTCTCAAAGCAAGGAATGGCCAAAATAAAATGCCTGTTCAAATGTATTCTTTCAAATTTACTTCCTGATGCATGTTATTTCATACGCAAATGGTAACTTTTTTTTCACCATGTTATTTTATTGTCAGAGAAATCCTGTGAAGAATCAAGATATCATGTTTTATGGATAGAGATTTCTGGAACAATGAGCCCCATGTCACCAGTGCAAATCACAGTCCAAGTACACCAATTTTAGCACCTTCTAGGAACTCTGCAATAAGGTAAGAAAGTATAATATTCTCCATGTTAGCATTTAACTACTTTAACCTTGTCCATCACTCTCTTCCTGACCTCCTTTTCTCATTTGCTTCCCTATTGCCATTTTAAAACAGATAAAGGAAAGGATTTATTAAAAAACATCAGTAATAGTACCCCCAGCTCATTTCAAACTACTTAGTGTGTCTTCAGGAAGTGTGATACCACGAGCGAAAACCAGAAACACAAGACCTTGTATTTAAAGACAGTGTAACTCATTTCTGAATGCTTGATTGAAATTATTACTATGCTTTAGTTTATAAATTCTATAAAATCTGATGCACAGTTGCATAACATGCTGTATTTCACCATACTGGCATCTTCATGCACAGTTATCAACTATCAAAATACTTCTGATAAATATATCTAAACATTTCATTAGAAGCATAGAAAAATGTAGCCAGAAAATAAAAAAACTGATTGACATATTAAAATTGATTCTTCTAATATGTCCCCATAAATGTTTCATTTTTAACATTTTCATCTTTACAAATAATATTTGATGCTTAGTGTATCACATTCCATTTACTGAATAAAATAGCTCAGACAGCAATCTGAAACAACAAAAACACCAGTGATATTGCAGTCTTATTACAAAACAGTAGCATTTTACAGCTCTTAGAAAATGCTATAAAACTTGTACTGTCAAAAGTCATCTAACGAGAACAGTACTCTACTACTTTCTTTTGTACAAATGAGGATATTCCTGATATAAATCATGTTTATTTGATCTATGTGTTCAGAAAGAATCAGGAGCCTTAAGTCATGTCCCTCTCCTCAACAGCAAGACTCTTAAAGGGTTACAAGATAGAAAAGTGACTGTCAACAAACAGGTGAATGTCTGAAGGGAATACTTTTCCAGCAAGTAATTAATAAATAAAGAAACAAATAATATTAAATAGTATATAACAGACAATATTATTTCCTAAAGAAAATCTGTGCAGGGTGCTCAGATAATCTACTTACACTGAACACCTCTATATCTTGGGGTTTTGAGCATATGTAAAAACTGTAATAAGAAAACTGTAGTTATCCAAGAACCCTAATGACTTTTAAAAGAATCACTTCATTCCTACAGAGAGAGAAGAAACAGAGGGTTATGTAGCATGGAAACTGATAAAGTGGGACTGCCTTCAAAACTTGTTGCTCAACACAGTTATTGCTGTACAGAGCTCTCATTTCCCATTTTCTAAATACATTAGTCAAATTTTTCCTTCCTGAGTAAACAGGTCTCAATCTTGATGCAATTTTTTAAAAGTTTTAACTTTAAAACAAGACAAAGGCTGTGAATGTCTCTCTGGAGATGAATGTTCTTCTGTGCACCAGTGTCTCTGTGTGTGGGCTGGAGAGGAAGATGGACTATCTCATAAAATAGGTATCACTAGGCAGAAAAAAAATTCTCAAAGTCAGATTCGGTCTTCCCTCATCACGCAGACGTTGCAGAATCTGCTTAAATATGAACAGGGACAGAAGAGGCTTGACATTTTTGTTTGTTTTAAAGGGAGGTTTAGTATGGTCCTTCCTTTCCCCAGAAGTGAGTAATGATTTACTACTAACACATAATGACCTCAAAACGGGCCAACTACTCCCCTACAAAGTTGATATTTTCCTTCTACTTTCATAAAAATGATGACTAACCAAGGACTATAATTACTTTCTAGGGGAACATTTCCAAAAGATTGTCTCTTCCTGAGCTTCTTGCAAATGTGGGTAGGAACACTAAAAGGCTTTGTTGTCCTAACATCTACCTGATAAAAAACAATACATAATGTTCCTTTCATAGTCCTCTGTCAAACTTGAGCCAAGTCTGGCAGAAAGTTCTGAAAAAAGACAAGAAATTCATCATCCAGCTAGGCAACAAAAATTAAAACCTTTAAAAAAACCCAGCAAAACAAAGCAGAGGCAAAGAAATTAACCAGTAATGCAGATGGATACAAAACAACCTAAAGAAATTTAAAACTTGCTGGTAGCTCTTGGACACAGTACCGAGGATTGCCAAAGTCTGGAGGAAAAAAATAAAATTGTTTGGAAAACATAGTTTTTCATGGAAACAACTGAATGAGTAGAACATAAACATGCCTGGAAAGGACTCTGCTCCAACTTTCAGGCAGCACAAACCATATAGACAGACAAGCTGCTGAGACAATGATGTGATGCTCAGTGCCCAGTTTCCTCAGGTGCTGTAGACACCAAGACAGCTGCTGATGTGTTGTGGAAGAAAACTTTGTTTTGGAGAAAAAGGATTCAAGCATAGAAAATGTTCAATGCTTCTAAACCAAAATACTTCAAAATATTAAAAGCAAGAAAAAAAATCAAACCAAGCAAACTTCTGCCAGGCTTTTTTCACAAAGTGAAATTTCCTTTCCTGAATGGCCCTAGGGTCTTCTCTGTACTTGCGATTCAAGTTTCATTTTAGGTAGAAAAGTGTGAATTTTCCACTCCTGTTCATATGTTTATGTTTAAAGTGGGTCCCATTCCTGCTTAGGAAATTCCTCAGTTCTATGACAATCTCTTGATAACATACACAGACTGCTACCAGGAACATCTATAGTAACTGGTAATTAAAAAAAAAAAAACCCTCAAATAATATAAATTTTATTTCTTCATTTAGCAGTCTAGTTACTTGCCTACTTTTTTT
>WEKY01060609.1:0-48031 GCA_013390045.1 Picathartes gymnocephalus | reverse complement strand
ACTGCCCCAGGGGGTTTGTGACGCAAAGCCTCTCTCTATTCCATCCCTCCCCGTCCTGGCTGAGCCGCCATTGCCACTCGCTACTGGAGCTCGCGCCACAGCGCCCCCTGCAGCCGCGGGGGAATCATCGCACCTGCCCTGCCCACCCAGCACCACCAGCGCCCCCTGCCGGCTGTGACCATCACTGCACCCAAGGGGACAGTGCCTGCAGGCCCAGAGGGCTGGGACCGGGTTCCTGGTTCTGTTTGTTGTTAATGCCATAAGAGTTGTTGTTTGATTGCTTTATTATAAATGCTAGTAAAGAACTGTTATTCCTATTCCCATATCTTTGCCTGAGAACCCCTTAATTTCAAAATTACAATAATTCGAAGGGAAAGGGTTTACATTTTCCACTCCAAGGGAGGTTCCTGCCTTCCTTAGCAGACACCTGTCCCTCAAACCAGGACATTTAGCAAACCCCATCTCCTTATTAGTTCACAGTATGAACTAGGCCTAGAATAACACAGTCATTCAGTAATTATTGAGTCTTTAGGTCATTTACAGTGCAAGAACCAAGGAGTGCAGAAAACTGTACTGCACTTTTCAATACCCAGAGGAGATTCTTGGCTGAATCTAAAATTCACCTGTTAACCCAGTGCTTGACCTCCCTTAACATGAACTCAGCCTTGGAAGTGATTCTGTATTTTTAATCACAACCTGTTAGCTTTCTTATAAGAGCTCTTTAACCTGCCTCAGGCAAAACTGCCTCATCAACCGCTCCTCCTTTACACAGTACATCTGTGGCTAAGTGCACAACCTGCAACCACTGCTTCTGCCAACAAGAATGCAGGGACAACTGAATACCAGTGATGCATTACACTGAATACACCACCTTTATGGTGTTAGCCACAATTCAGTAAAAGCAAAATATTTCTTTCAAGTGCTGCTGCTAAATGCCAGCCCACACAGGATTAAAATCACCTTACAAGATAAGATTCTGTATGCCTTCAGAAGAACTACTAGTTCATTCACCTTCAAATATTTTCCAAATATTTCTCCTAAGTTATTATACAAAAATTCAGAAACAGTAAGAGTCAATCCATCTTGATTTCCCTTTTAGCAATGGGGCTTACACTTAATGAAGGAAAACAAGGTTTGAAAAGAAAAACTTTTGATATATTTACAGATTCTAGCTAAACTAAAGAATATCTTAATTCCTATGGGATCAGTAAAGCCTCTTAACAAAACTAGTGCTAATATTCTAGAAAAAAACAGTAAGGTGAAACTAAAAATCTTATGTGTGTTTCACATTACCTTGATTAGAACACAGATTAGCTGTTCTGGAAGTTCATTATCAAACAGTGCTTTGACTAAAACTGATATTTAAACTAAAATATGTTTCCTTCTTTACAACAATGAAACACTGCTTAGGAACCACCAAAACCAAAACCCAAACTGTCTCCAATCCTGGATGCAAACATCTGTGATTCCACTGACACATGTATCAGCCTTACTGAAACATATAGATTATTTTAAAGTAAGGACACAGTAGTCCAAAAAGCATGCAGAACCACTCTGCACAACAGCTGCCAGATAGGAACACGCCAGGGCTATGGACAGGGATGGGATTGGAGCACACCGTGCACAGAAACAACAGCTGGAGAGTCATTTCCATCCTGCAGCTCACACAGCAGCAGGGCTTTGCTCTGAAGGGGCTCATTCATTTTTCTCACTCTAATTCATTCCTAAAGCTCACCTGGAAGTAGACTTAACGTGAGTAGGGGGAGGAGGACTGAGCGAGTAGAATGTGGTTTGGAGAGTCTCAGTGGGAACACTGAATCAGGGAGTGCCATTCCTAAATCAGGAATGCCTGAGGCATTCATCAGCCTTACGTGGTGCATAATGTGGGGCACAAAGCAGACTGGAAATTAATTTGATCCAGGCACTTGTTGTATTAGGTACGGAGCTGCTGGTGACATTGTTGCTTGGTCTGTTCATGTGGCTGTGGTATGCCAACCTGTATATATTCCCATATGTGCAGTAGGTGTTCCTTGTGTTGGTGTTTTTCAGAATGGGAGAGATCAGGATGGCTTTGTTGATGATGTACTGCCCAATATCATTTTATGACATGATAACATCGAGGGCAATGAGGGTCATTTAGGTGTGTTCAGTGCTTCTCTCCTGTCCTTACCTCAGGTGCTACCTTTGGGAGTCCATCAATAATCTTACCAAGTCAGTAAGGGGGAAACAGGGTAGCATTGTTTTCCCCGGCCTTTCACTCCAATTTCCTCTTTCAGGTCTGTTACAACAGCTTTTGAGAATTCTGAAGTCGGTTGGAATGTGAAAGAAAGTATGTTCTTGTTCCTAAATCTACCAGGTCTCCTCAGAGCTGTCTACATCATCTACATGTTCAGAGTCAAGAAAAAGATTTCTAGAAAGATTATTCAGAGATCTGGCTCAAGGGTGGATAGTTATGAGTGGCATGGAATATGGGAGAAAAAAATGGACTATGTTTTAAAGTACTATTTTTCTCGAATGGTTTGAAAGTTCACCCCTGAATAACTACAGGACCCTGTTAAAGTGGCAGGATATTTGAAAGAAAAATGCTGTGGCAGTTCCAGAGAGGAGGGAAGTTCTACAACATACCTGGACCCTGGTGTCATGGGTTAAAAAAAGGTGATTTTTACCCATAAGGAACCTAACTGCTTCCTGCATGCCTGAAGAGCCAATTAGCTGGTTAATTCTGAGACAGACACTCTGTTTAACTACTTAAAGAAATTGGATACGCCTCTGTGATTCGCAAATTTAAGAGCGGGAAACCTTGAGATTTACTCTCTTGGTTTCTGGCTTCAGAACAGGTAACAAGAGCTCCCATGCGGCCTGGTAGGGGCCAACCAGGCCCGGGCTGGGCCTACTCAGCTCAGAGCCTACCAACCCCAAGGGGCTGGGCCCTCCCCACTCTGCCAGGGGGGGAGTTGAGCCTACGCTTTGCCCACAGCTGCCGGGCAGGGGGAGGGGAAAGCTACCAGCCCGTGCCACCGCCACGGCTTTTCCCCCTTCCCCCTCTCTGGGAGCATGCCACAGTTTCTGTCTGCAGCCACTCCTGCCCCCGCTAGAGCCGCCATGTTAGAGGGGGTCCCGGCCAGGCCTACTCAGCCCCTAGGCCTACCGGCCCCGAGGGGCCAGTCCCTCCCCGCTCTGCTGGGGGCTGAGCCTGAGTTTGCCCACAACAGCTGGGCAGGGGGAGGGGAAACTATCAGCCTGTGCCGCAGCCGCAGCTTATTCACCCCCTTGTCTGGGAGCTCACTGCAGCTCCCGGCTGCTGAGTGCTGCAGCCGCCTTCCAGAGCCGCCGTGCTGGAGGGGGCCTGGGCTGAAGAAAGCCCACTCCATGGCTGAGTCCTGCTGCAGCCCCTTCCCATCCCCCCCCACTGTGGGAGTGGAATGTGCAGCTCCAGCTGCTGCACATTCCCCCAGCAGGGGTTATGTGACCAACTAGAACACCTGGAAGAGAGATTAACCCTCTCAGTGCACAAAATTAACTCAGATATAACTCTTTGAGTGCACAAATGAACCTAGACACAATTCCTTAAGTACTCAAATGGACTCAGAATGCACAAATAGACCCAGAAAAAGTGAAGACACAGAAGAGAACCAACAGAGACACCGAGGTCAGTGAAAGAGGAACTAAAAGTCCAAAGAAAGGAGAAGGAGGAGATGCTTTAAGCTGAAATTCCTTCTGTAAAGCCATGGTCATGGNAGGAGGGGATGCTTTAAGCTGAAATTCCTTCTGTAAAGCCATGGTCATGGATTAAGATATATTAAACCATGTTGTCCAAAGAAGGGAGAAAGAGGAGATGCTTTAAGCTGAAATTCTTTCTGTAAAGCCATGGTCATGGACTAATATATATTAAACCATGTCCTTGTAACTCATAGATACAACTGGGAGGATGCAATGTTCTAACTTAACTTCCACGAACATGGGATCATGCCAGTAATAGAAACAGATTCGGTTCCAATATATCTTGGTGGGTGTCCACCAAAGCCTCATATTCTTTGTTTTCTACTAGAACAGCTTATCCTTAAAATTTTAGCCCAGTGAACAGAAATGAGTCCCCAAAAACAGCTGCGGGAAGACTTGTGTGCCAGGGAAAGGACTCTCACACTGCGAACAGATATCCTTTTCTGGGTGGGAGTTTGCTGTGATATTGAAACCACAAAAGAACTGTGTTCTGGTGTAACAGGAGACATTCTTCTTCCAATTGAACTGATAAAAGCCTATTTTAAGGTGGTAAACTGACTAAAGGTCTCACGTTTTGTCTCTTATGTTGTTGGTGGGAGAGAACTTTATGGAATGGGGGAAGGAGATGTATCTGAAAGTTTTTTTTGTTCTTATTATTTTCTTTTTAGTTCTGTTAAGAAACTACCTTTTTACCTGTAGAGTTTTAGGCCTGCTTTGCATTTCTCCTAATCCTTATCTCACCATAAAAATGAATAAGTAAACTCAGTAAGTGCACTGGTGTTCGGCCAGAGTACTTAAACCTCTACATTACACTATCGCCTGGTGTGAGGAGGCGACGTGAAACCACAACACCAGACTACTATGTATCGGACACTGCTTGATACTAGACAGCACCCTCAGGAAGAAGAGGACGAAAGCACAGAAAGATGCACTGTGGCCACTCAAACCACATGTGAACCACAGAAACAACCCAGTGTCAGTAGAAGTTGCCCCTACACAGAAGAAAAAATCCAAGACAAAATCAGTTCACTTAGTGGGGGATGAAGAAGTAGAGCCCTTACAACAGGAGGCAGGGACAAAGATAATCACCTAATTCCTACCCCAAGTCAGCGGCGAGATATGTGAAATTTCAGTCAGTGAGCCCTTGGTGACCTGACTGCTCCAGTGCTGGCATAGCATGGCCCATGATACGAAACTAAATGCTAGTGAAGCCAAGAAACTGTAATTCCTGTCCCAGGATGTGGGCATTCATAAGGAGTTTGAGGACGGTACATTACCATCAGGAGTCATGGAGAAAAAGGATCTGAAGCCAGATATACTCTAACAAAAGTGAGATCCTTGCTGTTTATTGAAGGGGTTCAAGCTGCCTCTGAAGTGACTGGCACCAAAGCACAGCTCCTCCTGGCACCCCGACTGCCAGTTCTGGGCTGGATGTTCAAAGGGACAGTCCATTGCACACATCATGCCATGGATGCTACGGGGAGCAAGTAGATAGCACCGATCAGACAGGAAACCCCAATTGCCCAGGGATCCTGGAACTCATCATGATCTGGCCCAAAGGTGAAAATTTCAGACTATCAGACTACCAGACAAGAAGAAGGAAAAGATGACACATGCTGAGGAGAGCCCACCGCTTAACCAGGTACCAGAAAATGAAAAGCAATATGCTCTCTTTAGTGGTGGTTCCTGCCATACTGGCAACATAAGGATGCGTTATTTCTGGCTTGATGGGCCCTTGATGCCTCAGATCATCAGTAAGAGATGCAACATACAGATGGGCTCACGACTGAGGGGTGGACTTTAACATGGACACAATTTCCCAGGTGATGCATAACTATGAAACATTCACTGCAATCAAGCAGGCCAAATGGGTAAAGCCTCTGTGGTATGGTGGATGATGGTCGAAATATAAATATGAGGAGGCCTGGCAGATTAAATACATCACACTCCCACAAACGCACCAAGGTAACAGCTATGTGCTGGCATTCACGTGAAACACCACTGGATGGCTGGAGCTGTGCCCTGTGCCTCATGCCACTGCCTGGAACACCATCTTGGGCCTTGCAAAGCAAGTCCTGTAGGAACGTGGCACCCCAGAAATAACTGACTTGGACTACATTACTCATTTCAAAAATAACCTGGGATAGACACCTGGGCCAGAGAGCACGGTATTGAGCAGTTATATCATATTCCCTGTCATGCACCAGCCCCTAGTAAAACTGAACCTGTGCAGGTTTCTGCCAATCCAGCAATTTCAGATCTTGAGACTTCACAGGACTAAGAAATCACACGTATTGGCTGCTCTCCAGCATACTAAAGTACATTGGCTTGCCACTGCCCATTACATTGCTTGGGCAAAACAGATCCTCTTGAGATGCAAAGAGACAGCAAGTCTGCTCTGCACCTTGATAGGTTGCTCTCAAAGCTAATCAATCTAATAAAAGTAAGTCAGATGCACCTTTCTCCATAATAAGAACCAAACACTCTTGATTGATGTGGCTAAAGATTTATATAATGTTGCAGAAGCAAGCAAGATACTGTCTCCCTTCCCCCTGCTCTCCCCACTAGCAATCTTGCAGGAATAAACCTACTGACAGACCCTATGTGTTCTGATGAGCACATCCTGTGAGTTCTACTGGATAATAATCATTCTCCACCACTGTTTAGGTAAATAGAACATACTGATCTCAGATTTTCTCTGATCTGCAAATTGTATGACATGCCACAACTTTATTTTTCAACGTCTTCCTAAAAATGCAGACAATTGCAGTGCATGCAATTTTCTCATGTCCTTCTCAGCCACTTCTTACTCACTGATGAAATCAACTCTCCTCACAGTCAGGATATTCGGTTTTATAGATCTGGAGGTCACTGTAGACAATTTTGCTGCAATGTTATATTAGGTTCTCTTGTAGAATTGCTTGCTAACTATGACTTCTAGATCCCTTTTATAGTTTCTCCTTTCCAAAATACTATTCTGCTCTTACAGAGATGAGACTTGCATTTCCCATTGCTTGATATAAACCAATTTTGACTGTACTTAAAAACTGCCCCTTGTTTAAATGAGTTGAGTTTATAAAACTTTTCAAGTTGCCTTTCTGCAATGTGTCACCTGCATATTTTATTAACAGCTAATCTATTTATCTCTAGATCATAAAGTATTGGAAAGCATTGGATGGAATGCCCTGAAGAGCTGCAGTAGAAATATTTTTGTTCAGTGACGCTAAAAAATTACTAATTTTTGTGCATGACTATCTTAACATGAGTTTGAATGATAATTAGCAGGAAAAAAAAGAAACTGCAGCTATAATTGTGCAGTATTTCATCAGCTCACAGTAATTCTGCCACTAGCACAAAAGGAGAAAGCCATGTTTTTATACCCTATATGTCCCACTCACACCCTCAACAGAAGCTCACTAACATCCCAAGCATGGTTACAGAGCTCTCCTGTGCACTTTCTCTGCCCTGTCTCCTGCCTCCTCTCTCCTGACACTGCGGGCCTCCTGCTCATATAGGCTCAGCAGGCTGATTCAGGGCAGCTTCAGGGTGCCAGCTGCACAGCACAGCAGAGAGCACTGCAAGATATGACACCCTGATGTGCAGGGAGAGGTCTACACCTTCCATTTTAAAATCACAGGCATTTTCAATTCAATTTTCATTTTATGTTCCTAGAATTTATGATTCCTTTCCCAATACGCTTCAACAGTATTACAGATATATGCCAACAAGAGCATCAGTTATGAACTTCTGTTCAGTCTGCAGCCATATGGTATACTTAAACATATCAGATTTATTATGTGAAGCCACTAAATTTCTTCCATTCTTATTTGAATCAAGAGAACTGCAAGTCAACATTTTGCCTTTGTCAGCACTATTTCTTATATAAATTTTTCTTTAGAAGTTGATGTGTTTAATTGTTTCTGCAATCACTTGCTCCTGGACAAAAATACCAATGGAATAAACCACATTCTCTTACAAGCATTATATTAGTTATGTTCTCTGATGAGAATATATTTTTACAATCACAGCAGAAAATGTTACAGGCCATCAGTATCCAATTATGAACTCCAACATAATATGTTGAGCATATTCAGACAAATCTATTGCAATTCTTCATAGACAATTTCCCTGTTACAGGGGTTAGGTGTTTTTTTTTTTTTCCATAATTCATCAGTGACTGTAACAAAGACTTATCAAGGCCTCACCGTGACTGTGACAGTATATATCTCCCTCTACAGAGCAAAAGGCAAGCAAAACTGGGTCAGTAACTTATAACTGGACAAATACGAAGCAGTGTCTGCTCTACAGGAAATGAGAATGGGTAGTTATCACATGCACAGATTTAGATTTCCTTTACTCACCTAGCACAAATATTTTTAAAATAGTAATAATAATAAAATGTCTCCTCCCTTCAAAATAACCTGAAGAAGGAGGAAAAAAAATGAAGTGAGAAACACTATATTAGGATTGAAATACTGACTAATGTTAGTCTCCCGTGGGAAAAGATGAGATCAAATCAAAATGAACACACTTCTCCAGAACATCCTGCAAAAATCTGCAGTCATCAAAACTGAAAGGTTCCTGGGACTAACCCCACTTTGCTTTGGCTCTAGCTGTACCATCTTCAAAAGACAAGGATAAGAGCCTGATAATTGCCATGTAAATGGAGGATGGCATGTTGGAAAACTGGTATTAGGGAATAGGGCACCATGGCACTCCATGGCCCAAAGAAAATAACCAGGCATGAAAGAAAATGAGAGAGAATGTGAGACTGAAAGTCTTTTCATCTAACAACATGAAGCTGTGACTGGATGCTACCAGTACAAGTCTTGCTCAGAAAATGTGTGTCCAGTACAGAACCTTTCACATGAGACTGCTGATATTACACTTAAACACTGAATATATTCCAACCAGAAAAAAAGTGCTGACCAAAACCTTCAGAGGGAATCTGCAGCAATGAAACAGGCAGAAAGTGTTTAGAGTAGCTCACATTCTTTATCTAGCAATGCTAGTTATGATGAATTTCCTATACAAATGTAAGGTGAAGCACAGATCTTTATGAATCTAAAATGACAGCTGGTGCTTCAAATAGTTGCTTAATAGTGCCTACCACCAAAACATTCAATAGAAGAAATCTGCTTGTTATGTTAGAATCTATGGGGAAAAAAAATCTGCAACCAAATTTTCAAGATTAAGTTATTTTCATATATTCATCTTTCAGGTACTTTTGAATGTCTCATGAGATTTTTTTTTCTTAATTTTCATGAACTTTTCATTCATTTATTTAGTACTCTAATCAGACTTAAGGCTTCAAGAATCTCTTCACAGACTGGTTTCTATCTATTTCAGATACTGGTATAACCATTCTGATGTTTAAAAACCAGTAAGGAACAGAGTAGAAAAAGTCAGCAATTACAGCAGCAGTCCCTGAGATCCATGACTGTAATTCTGCTTTCAATTTTCACAGGGCATCAAACAGCTTCTCATGGCAGGAGTAACCAAGTATGGCATCTGGCTAGCTGGGCACTGGCAGGAAGGCACACACAGCCTTGCAGTCATTTAGGATTTTAGTGGGTGCTTAAAGAACAATTTCAGTTATCTGAACTGTTGGCACTGAAAAACACAGACATTTACAATATTCACTACTGATGCTCATTAAGGACATTTCTGAAACTCTACATTACCAGTAAAAACACTGTCATTCACTTATAAATAACCACTGAAATCACCATAAAAATAATTTAAAAAACCAAAACCAAAATAACAAAAGAATTCATTTGCTAGAAAGGATGAAAATAACAATACAATTCCAGTGCCAGAAGCAGACACTTTGGAAGGACTAAAAAAAAAAAAACCCAAACTGAAATTGTTCAATTTCAACAGCTTGGTTTAGTGACTACTATTACTATTGTGTTCCTCTTCCATCACTAGGCAACAGTGTGCTGTAGGGTTACCTGAAAAGCATGTTGGAAATATTTTCTAGAAATCCTCTGTTTTTCTCCTTTGACAAGTAACTAGAACTTAATTTTACTGATATGACTCTCAAGTGACAGGCAATATAAAAGAACTACTTATAACCACTCTAAAAGAATTATTTATAGACTTCTAGTAAGTTTAAGAAAGAGATAATTAGGATGAACAAGCATGACTTACATAACACATTGGTGTTCCTTTCAGAACAATTACATAATGATACAATTAAACACCACTGAAACAATAAGAGTTTATTCACAAGTATCACTGCTCCAACAGATCCCCATCTCCCTCCAACATGCAACAAGACAGTAAAGCAATGGCTGAAAAACTTGCCATCACTACAACCACTCGGTTTTGCCTACAGAAGTGAGATACTTGCTAGCTGGTAAAATAAATGGCATCTACCTCCGAGTTTCTTTACTAGATTAGAACTGCTGAAAGATCTTTCATTTTTTCTAGATATATATGAAGATCAGTTTTAAAACTTGCCTACTTAACATAGTTTCTTGTCATGAGATCCAGTTTCTGAGAGGCAGAAAGCCAAGCTCTTCTCCCTGCTCCTCTTTAATTTAAGAAGGCTGCTGCAAGAGCCCTCTGCCTTCATCCACAGGACCATCTGCTCAGAGACACACAGAAAAAGCAGCCTTCTACTTATGTGTCCAATTACCCACAGCATTTGGAATGTCACTGTCCACAGAGCCTCTGAATGTAGGCGATCTTAAAGTTATGTCACTTGTTCCTCTTTCAGAAAGGTAAAAAGTTAATCAGTTTCTCCATTTGAATGATGAGGCACTATTTTACCACTAAATGCAACCCAACAGTATATTTTTAATATATGAATTTACAATTCAGGACAGTATGCTGCTCGCATCTCCACTGCTACACCTGAGATAGATTAAAGTATTACTGGTGAACACTTCATCCCAAACAGAATAAGGATTTGACAGAATGTCCTGGTTCTTTAAGCTAATCCCCTTATAGGACCAGGGCTAAACAAACACGGTACACGCAGGAAACACAGACACCTAAATTAAACAATAGCATCAGCAAACACCTTAGTGTAAGACAGAGAAACCTGGTGGTATGTGGCATTGCTCTCCTGCCATTACACAGGGCATACATTGTCACTCCTCAGTTCTGTGATAAACCACTTCCCTTTCGTGATCACACAAAAGATACTCAGATTCTGAGTTTGACAGCAGCACAGAAAATAACTGATAAAACCATGAAACTGCCGCTGAGAAGAGAAACAGATTTCCTAATGCCATGTTACTGAAGAGCAGTGATACCTTAAGCTTCTTTTGTTGTAGCAGTGATGTACACAAATGACAAATACCTTACACATTCCCCTGGATGTAAACATGTCTCATAGGAGAGGAGGACACAGTCTTAGGGCAAGAGAACACAGCTGTAAGCTGCCCCAGGGAAGGCTTAGGTTTGTCATAAAGAAGTTCTTTCTGTGAAGAGTGCTGGGGCATTGGAATGGGCTGCCTACGGAGGTGGTGGAGTCACTGTCCCTAGAGGTGTTTCAGGAAAGACTGGACATGGCACTTAGTGTCTAGTTGACAAGGTGATGTTGGGACTTGATGACCTCAAAGAACTTTTCCAATCTAGATGATTCTGTGGCAAGAATGTACATGTGCACTTGTTCAATTATTTTTACAAAAATCTACACATGGAAGAGCCAAAAATCTCCCAATGGAATAAATCTGAACTAGGTTATGTTAGTTAGTAAATAGGTAATTGGGTTACCCAGTGTGGAGGACTGTGGGCCTGCCAGGATACCTTCAGGGGCTATGCCCTGGAAGAATGTTCCCTAGGCTTTGGCTTCTCCCATGGAAGTTTTTAGGACTACATGTCAATCTACCCCAGTTCCACACCCCCGCTGGCGCATTGGTTGTTCCACCCCCTGTTAACCATATATGTTCAAACTCTAGTAAATTCTTTGTATCTTGTACTCCCGTTGGTGTGTACCCCTGTCAGTTAACATTGACTGTTTCCTGTTGGCTGCTGTAACACTTTTTCCCATCCCTACCTTCAGTTGATTGGCCCTTGCAGCTTGTCTCTGCCCCCTCATACCCATATACAACCCTGGACCCTCGACTTTCCCTTGCCTTTGTCCCTGGACCCTTTTGGTGTGTGGATGGAATAAACGCCACTGGAAACCCATACAAAGACCCTTTCTGCTCTCCACTGCTTAGCCAGCGATCTGTGGCATTTGAGTGCTGCGTGGTTGCTGTGTGCCTGGTGGAGCACCCTCCCTGCAGAGACGCTCAGAAGGCAGCGGCAATTTACCATCGGCTCGCGCCGCTACAACCCAGCTTCCAAGTTTAAATAGTACGAGAGTACTCACTCATACTGCACCAGGAAAATAATTATTTACTATTATTTAAATTATGTATCTGTTTAAATATGTACATAATATTAGGCTGAGGTCAAAGTCATAAATTTAAAACTCTGCGGTGGAAAACTTGGCTCCTTTAAGGAAAGATGGTTACTACTGACTCTGTTCCACCTGATGAAGCAAATTTCTACACTTCATTTTGGATAAAGCAACACTGCAAAGTGCAGCATTTATTATTATTTAAACCATAAGCTGTACAGTTTTCCAAAAGCAGAATCATGTCTCCTAATTTTGGCCAAAATGGCATCAGTTTTAGGCATCATGCACCTTGGTGGCTGCGGCTGGGTGAGATTTACTTCACGCTACCTATGTAGCTTAGCTGAGGAACTAAATTTAGCCCCAGCTGGATAAACTGCTAAGAGAACCCGCAGCAGTACTTGTGCTGGTTAACCCAAGCCAATATTCTTATTGTTGAAGCTACAATACTCAATAGAGAAGTCGATGTTTAATAATTACATTGCTTTTACCACCATGACATTGATGAGGAAAGTATAGTATTACCATGGAAACTGAAGCAGAAAGACAAGACTTGATGAAATTATTTCAGGGAGTTTCCCAGCATATTTCCCAGCATATTGGATTAGCACCCGTCCAACAGAAACCCATTACCTATAAACAGAGGAGCCTTAATGCTGCTGGAATCTACAAACCAAATAGGTTTACCACAGGAAAAATGCAGGGGAAAAATATTTTTTAATAAATAAAAAACTCCATAAACACCAAACAGAAAACCAGCTATTAAATTATTAAGTTACTTATGACGATGAGGACTATTCTGACAGAAAAGTTCACGCTGGCTCTAATCAGAAAGAGATCATGCAATTACTTCAACTAACCTGTTAAAACCACTTACACTTTTTTGCAGGGCTTTTTCTTCCTACATTTTCTTAAAGACCCAAGAATACTTCTGGGGGGCTTTAAGAATACATTTGTACATGCTCATAAGAGAGCTTCTTCCTTCACACACCACTTCTTTTCTCATTCAGGTCTACAGCCAAGATAAATACTTTCACTTATCTTGTATGCAAAAAACCCTAAGATTAGCTTGATCCTGTGGAATTGAAATTCACAAATGTACTCCCAGCACCGTCTGAGTGATATCTGTCTTGAAATTAAAGCAGGCACAAGCTCTGCCATGCACATTCTGTGCAGCAATCTGACTTCCTACTTTGGTCTGGCTGCTCAACATCAGCTGTGACCTTCAAATAAGCTTGGAAAGATCTGAGCATATAGAAACAGGAATTCAGGCAGATAAAAGCAGTCTGAAAATGTAAGAGGAACTCTCAATATGACAAATATTTGTTTATATTACTCATAAAAATGTCCCAGTCTTCAAAGTCCTAAATGTTTCATGGAAGTCTAACTACCAAGGGATCATTTGAATCCTTGATTTTGCTATTTGGTTCTTCTGAACGTTTCTTTTTAAAATATTAATGTAAGAATTAAGAAAAAATCCCCTTTAAAGCTTGGGGTTTTCCTTTCTTTTGTTTGTCTATATGTTGACCTTAAAAAACAAACAAAAAAGTAAATCATGAAAAGTGTTTTGAGTTCGCACTTCCCATAAAGGGTCAATGGCAAGTAGCTAGTTACTAATGTGAAAATATTATTTGCAGATCAAAATTCTAAACTTTTAAACAACAAAAACAGTGTTATATTTGGAATTCTCTGACTGCATTTATCTGTACAAAGATGTGCAAAATATCTCTCACCTCTTCTAACTTATTTCATGTTTTGACAATATCAGATTTTAGTCACAGAAGTTGTGAGGAGGCACATTTCGGAAAAAGCTACTTTTTTAAAAACAGCTCACTGAAGTTTAAGGTAATACTTTTTTCCTGAGTCTACCATATCAGATTTCTTGGTCTAAATGTGTTTCAGTCTTTTCATTTTTAATACCACATACTTATTTTTAGGCATTTACCTTCAAGTACAGGAGTCCTCCTTTCTTCTATTTCTTCCAGAAATTTTCTTCCAGGATTTAATAATGCACACTACTGAAAGGTATTGAAGAATTTTTGATTTTCAATTTTATCAGTGTTCTGAAAGTAAATGCTAAATGATACTATTTGCTATTAAAACATAGACTCTTTCTCTTTTCCCATCAATTAAAAGCAAGCATTCTCCCATTTTTCAATTAATTCCTTCATTTATTTCTTGAATTCCTTCATTTATTTATTTTGAATAGACTGTAGTAGGCGGGAAGTCAATTTCCTGTCTTTACATATGTATCCTATACTGCAAAAAAATCCTGCAGTGCCAGATTGGCTGTCTCGTTCATTGATAAAATAAATCCTGTGGATTTCTGCTTCTTGCTCAGGCATAGTGTAGGTCATAAACTTATTTTAACTGGTTTTGCTTTTGGAGGTTTTCCTTTTTTCCAGCTATCTCCTTCAAATCCTTCAGAACAACCAGCAGGAGCTCTCCTAAAGCTGCACATATAGGCCCCTGTCTCAACATTACTGAGTTTCTATCAATACCTCTTTTGCCTTCCTTGCTCTTCTTCTTTGCACCTTCTTTTCTCAGAAATCTTGGTGTCACTTACTGTCAGGATTTCCCCTGTAGTTTATTGTTTCTCCTTACTAAATCTTGTCTACTTAAAACTTTCAAAGACAAGAATAACTCTTTGTGTTGCATTAGCACATCAAAAAAAGGTGACTCAATTTGAACACAACTTGTCCCTAGTTCAGAAATTTCTGAGTCAAAGCTTAGTAGAGTCAGGTAGGATTTACCAGGATAAATTGTAAGTATTCATTAAAAAATCAAAGTTCTTTGTTCTTACTGGTTTTGTCTTGCTAAATGATACTGTAAAAAACAAGCTACCAAAATTCATTATCTAAATTAATGTCTGAAGCAGGCAGTAAGAAATCAACTGTAAAAATATCTTCCAAGAACCACTCCAGCATCTCCCTCACACATACTGTCCATACCAGTTATGACATATAGTGGTAGGGTCATTCAGCAACCAGTATTACATACACAAATCAACATTACAGACTGTTCTCAACCAAGAATCAAATCTCCTTGAGGTACATATTGTCTTTCCATGACCCTCTGCATTATCCGCCAAGTGCACCCAGGTCCTTGGGCAAAAAAAAATCCCACGGGTGGGAGGCAGAACTAATGAAGACTGTTTTCTCTAACACATTTCTTATACGTACCATGGGGACTTTATCCCCTCCTACAGTATTTGGAGGTTTTGATTGGGCAGGGGCAGTTCAAGTGGTAGAGCCTTGGGTGTTAACTAAGCAGATGGCCTTTGCTAAATGTAGGTCCCAATGTGTGAAGGTCCAAACACCCACTGCTTTCAGTATGGTTTCTAACAGTCCATTTTATCATTCAGTTTTCACAGAGGCTGGTGCATAACAGGGAATATGATACCCACTCAATACTGTGCTCTCTGGCCTAGGTGTCTCTGTGAAACATTTTTAAAATTAGTTTCACTGTCCAGCTCAGTTCTTTCTGGGGTGCCATGTCACCACAGGGCTTGGTCTTCAAGGCCCAAGACGGTGTTCCAGGCAGTGGTGTAAGGCACAGGATACAGCTCCAGCCATCCGTCGTTCCTTACAGCATTGTCAACATGTAACAATTGCCTTGGCAGGTTTGTGGGAATGTGATGTAATTAATCTGCCAGGCTTCCTCATACTTATATTTCAGCCATCATCCCCCCATACCAAAGGGGCTCTACCTGCTTGACTTGCTTGATTGCAGCATATGTTTCACAGTTATGGATAACCTTGGACATACTGTCCATTGTTTAGTGCACCCCTTGATCACAAGCCCATTTCTATTTTGCCTCTCTTCACTGACAACCTGAGGTCCATCATGCAAGAAATCATCCACCATTATTCTGCCAGTCCAGGTCCACCTGAGACACTCTCATCTTGGCAGCCCAAACTATCTGTTCACTGTTGGATGTTCTGCAGTAGCCCCACTCCTGGGTGCATGTGCATCTACTCAACATATTTTACAGTCAACTTTTCTACCTGGCCAATGATGCATCACCACAATTCCTCAGCCCAGATGGGTTTACCTCTGCCTTGCCAGTTGGTCCTTTTGCATTGGTCCAGCCACTCCCACAGTGCACTTACTGTCATCCACAAGTCACTGTAAAAGTAGAGCACTGGCCATTTCTCTCATTAAGTGGTATCTAAAGCCAGCTGGACGGCTTTCAGCTCTGCAACCTGACTTGATCTACCTTGTCCCTCCATAGCTTCTGTGATTTGTCATGCAGGACTCCATAATGTAACTTTCTATTTTTCACATACTCCTACAATAGAGCAAGAACCATAACTAAATAGAGCATATATTCTTTTCTTTTTCTGGTAGTTGATTATATGGTGGGGCATTCTCCGCATATGTCACCTTTTCCTTCTCTTCTCCTGATAATAATCCAAAATTTTCATCTTTGGGCCAGTTCATGATAATTTCCAAGATCCCTGAGCGATGGCCATTTCCTGTCTGAGCTCACTGGGTGGCCAGAGCAATCCACTTACTCCATGTAGTATCAGTGGCATGATGCATGTAAGGGAATTTTCCTTTGCACATCCAGCCCAGCACCAGCAGTCAGGGTGCCAGGAGGAGCTGTGCTTCCATACGAATCACTTCTGAAGCAGCTTGAACCTCTTCAATAAACTGCAAGGATCTCACTTTTAGTTAGGGTTAGGAGGCTGGATCCTTTGTGTCCCCAGATCCAGAAACCCAAGGGTGAAAGGAATGAGGGACTTGTCTTTACATACAAACTGTGGGTCTGCTGGTAGATAAAACTAGCACTGAGAGATAAAAGAAACAATAGGAAGGATTCCACTGATTGATGAATGGAATGAGGGAGATTTGTCTTTACAAACCAACTGTAGGTCTGCTGGTAAATAAAATTGGATACTGAGAGATGAAAGAAACAATGGGAAGAACCACAAATTCCTTAAGAAATTCCACTAATTGATACAAGGAAAGGACGAATTGGGGGAGGTGTACATTAGAAGGGGGTCTGTATTAGGTGTTCCGAGAAGTCCGTACCTCTCAAGTACTTCAGCCAATGGGGAAAGAGAGAGGGACATGTGGCTGGGAAATGAGGATAAAAAGGAGGCTAAATCCTCCAAAAATTTGAGAGACCCCAGGGGAATGCCCCATGGCCTCTCCCTTTATTTGAATAAAGTAAAACCACTCCTCTGTCTCCTTCTTGGATATAAAGCTCTGATGTTTAGTCTGGTGGATTAAATTTCTGGAAAAGGGTCACCCTTGAGTCTCTGTGGGTAATTTTTACCAGAGATCCAGGAAGGACCACTCTCCCTGGCTGCACTGTAGAGCATATTTTTACAACTTGTTCTGTCCTAACTGGTCCATGGGCTAATGCATTAGCCTCCCCTGTTCCACCCTGCAAACTGGGTACAATTACTAATGAATTCCCAGAGGTACTGCCCCAGACCCAGGCAGAAGAGCAGCACTGAACACACATCCCAAATGACCCTCATTGCCCTTGATGTTATCATGTCATACAGGATATCACACACTACAGCAACAAAGCCATCCTGATCCCTTTGCCCATCCTGAAACAGAGAACAGTGAGGAACACATATAGGAATGTACGAGTTAGGTGCCACATCCACATGGCATACAAGCAACATTGTAATCAGGGAGCTCTGTACCTAACACAAAAAATTCTTAGATCAAAATTGTTTCCAACTGGCTCTGAACAGATTTGTTGTTATCTCAACTCTTCCTTTAAACACTGGTTTACACCCAGCTGTGTCAGAAATAAGTTACATGGTTCAGAGAGTTAATAAAAGTTAACAGAGTTAATAAAGTTAATTAAGTTGTAACCAAAATGATAATAATTATAATTGTTAAGAAATTGTAGTTAATAAATTATAGTTAACTGTAAAAACCCCAAAAAGCCTAAGAAGGCATCAGAAAAAAAGGAAAAAGTACATGCATACCTCACCACGTGGGGTCTGGAGGGGATGCACTCCAGACAAGCCCAAGACAAGCCTGAACGTGCCGCCTTGAGGCTCTACAACTAACCAATCAGCGACTGAAGGATCCAAAACGAACCAATCAGAATCAGCCAAAAACCGCACAAAAACCGGCCGAGCCAACCTCGGCTCGTCCTGTTTGTCCATCCACCGCCCGGAGAACAGCAGGGAACCACTCCAGCCGCCAGAAGAGGACCCGGCGCTGGCGCGGCAAACACACGGCATCAGCGCTGACTGGGGAGGGCTTCTGCTCACCCAGCACCAGCGTGGCAGCATCTGGGGGAGCGGTGCCGACCAGAGACGCTCCCGCCCACCCAGCACCGCGGCGCTGATCGGAGCGAGCGACAGTCACCGCCGCTCCTCTCCTGTCCACCACCGAGCGCAGCAGCATGGTGCCACACTGAGCACAGCGCCACGCCGAACACCGCAGCACCCAGCGCCGCGCCCACCGGGGCGAGCGGCTTCTGCCTCACAGCTCGAGCCGTGAGCCTCGTCACCGGCGCCCATCCATTCCGCGCCCCCTCCCCCCCCCCCCCTCCCCCCNNNTCCCCCCTCCCCCCTCCAGGCTGTACAAATAAAATCTGCTGAAGTCACTACATTCGAGAGTCCATCTCCCATTTTTAACAGCTGGAAATTAAGCCTTGTGCAGCCAGTAAGAGAGGGACAAAATGCAGAAGTAGGTTGAGATAACAATTTACGGGAAAACAACAATATGGTAAGAAAACAAACATTAACAGCAACAATACTAGTAACAACACTATATGGACAGGGTGATTTACAAGCAAAATGCTCACCCCTATGTGACTACACTGCAGTCAGACATGGAGCCAACCCACCCCTGCAGTCATCGCTTGCTCCCCAGAATAAAGGAACAAAATGGCAGCAATCCTCCAAGTGGTGCCCTATTCTTCCACCCAAAGCCACGTCCCCTTTCTTTGCAAAAATGTTCTCCTGTTCCCCTCAATATAAATGGTCTAGCATAACAATATAAGCTGCAACCCCGCATGGGAACTGCGAAAAAATTTACTCCGTCTGTGGCCGAAACTAGGACAACTTGATACATTCTAATCCTACTAATTCGATACATTACAAGATGTATTATCCTAATCATAAAACGGCGTAATGTCAAAGTATCCATGTAACAGTACTTAAATCAATGAGTTTATAAACCACTAAAATGATCCTTCAAGTCCTTCCAACACAATCCACTCTGATTATGATTTTATTTGCTCAAATGACTACACACAAAAGCAAATCAGCAACATCCAAGCAGAGCACAAAGGAGCAAGAATGCTCATCATCCTTATTAATTACTTGGCTTTGTAAGACATAGTCTTGCTCCTCACCAAAAGAATCACTCACATGAAACATGAGGTGCCTTTACTGACAAAAATCCCAGTACTGCAATATTTTTATCCCCAGATCTCACATTTCACTGCTCACACTGAATCTGAACAAAACAAGATGTTTTGACAGTGATGGTATATCATCACTCCTAAGCCTTTGAACTGTGAAACCTCTGGCTTGCTGGCAAGGTATGAATCACTGTCGTGGTTACAGGAGAACAGTGCCCATATGAGTGTAGCCAAACTATGTATTCCACATCCACCTACATTATCCTGATGAACAGTCAATGCTGGATCCTTTGCAACAGCTGCTCAGTGCACACCCTACCCGCCAGGCTGCAAGCTGGGTGTTAAACCCTGAATGGCAGGGCAGCATGTCTTTGTCTCCACCTATTGACTCACCTATGATAACAACACCCAGACTAAGGAGGTCATCTCTGCCAATGGGCATCATGGCTTAACAGTCCCAGTGGGCAGCTCTACCAGCCTCAGTCATCAAGGACTCCCCAAAACATCCCATTATATAATCATAGGATTATATCATTCCATTGTGGAATTCCCTGCCCTCCCCTCCAGAAGGTACTGAACATTCCTGCCTGATTATGACCATATATAATCTGGGGTTTTGGGACTGGGAGAACAACCACCACTGATGGGCATCCAGAGGGGAAACCCCAATTTCCACAGGATAACCACTTTTGACAACACCACAACCATGATTTCAGCAGCCCTGTAGCTAATGCTTCATTGGACTATAACCACCACCCCTGACCAACGGGGGCCAGGTTGTACTCTGACTTTGTCAGTTTAAGCCAGTATTTCTGTACTTTCTGCCTTTATTGTAATTTTCCTATTGAATTGTAACTCCAACTTGAAATCTCTCACAAGGCATTTGTGTGGAGTTAATTTCTCCCACTAGTTTATCTTCAAACCAGCACAATCACCTACCCCATAAGACTTCAATATATACAAATACAGACAGATCATTTTTGGTGCACTTGCTATGGTTTGTCATCAGTTCACCCTTACAGAAATACACTGAATGGAACATACACTGAGCAGAACACAAACTTCACAAAAAAAAAAAAAAAACCCATACTGGACTAAAGGTGATCTAATTTGTCATTTTGATAATGTCTATTAAGTCTACCATAGACAAAAATTATGGGAATTCTTCCTTCTTTTACAAGGAAGAGAAAATATTTCTTTTTTAGACTTACAAGCTTCAGGGCTTACGTTATAGCTACCCTCTTAAAATTCCCTAGAAGATAACAGTTATAATATCCAAGATGTGGGATAGAAAGATTAGAAAGGAAAAGGCAAATATCGTCTTCAGATCAAGGGTGAGTTCTCAGTCATCTTGCCAAAGACCAGCAATTTATCCAAGAAGTTAAATTTTTAAAAAAAATTTTTAAAATTTTAAAAAGGACACTTGGGTCTGTTCACTTATTAGCACATAAGACAAATCAGTTAAGTTAGAACTGCCTATAAAGCTGGGTTCTAAATAACACAGTGGCAGTTTTAAAACTGCTTTAGTCATGTTTTTTTAAAACGTTAGAAAGTAATTCTCTTTGCAACAATATAGTAAGTGATGATAAGTCTTACCGATATGACTAATTTTCTGCATTCAAAAAGAGGGAAGGAACATTTTTCAGCATTTCTTGGGCAAAAAGACAGTCTAATCCTATAATCAAGTTTATGAATTTGCATTTTTAAATTTTAGAAGCTCAGTACAGGTCAGTAGGTTATGAAACACACACATGAAGTACACTGAAGTAAGAGTTTTGACACAGTCACTTGAAATCCAGATAAAACCACTGAAACCTAAACATTTCACAGCAGAGTCACTTGTTACAAAATAAGCATTTATTTGATCTTTCAGTGCAAGGACTGTGGCAATTCCTATCCTCCAAACATCTATTATTCTCAATATAATTATTTTGCTATAAACATCTTTATATATGAGCAGTAAATGCAAAGGGTGAGGAGAAGGGGAAATTAAGTTTAAATGAGGTCATAGATAAACAGTAAATCAACAGCTGCTTTTAGTTCACTTTAAAATATCTAAATATTTCACATGAGGACAAATGGAAACTGGCCAATTCTGAAAAGTCATGTAGCTCACTATGAAAACTCTGCAGATCTTTAGTTAATTAAGTGGAGGTCATTCAAGATATAATTAAATACATCTCTATTGTGCCATATCTTGATTTCTCTTCCAGTAATATATATATACACTGCATTAAAATACTGTAAACTGGCAGTCTGGTCAGATGCTGACAGAGCACAAGAAACAGATTAATACATCTTAAACTGCTGAAAGATTAACCTTTTATTAGAGATTAATACAATAAAAAATAGGGCAATGCAGAACATCCTTTAACAAAATTAGATGTCTAATTAAACTCTTGGAGAAACAAATAGCTTTGATCAGCTGCAACAGCTGTCTTATAACAAACTTTAGCAACATCTTTTTATTCTGGGTTGCTATTTCTATGTAATTTAACAAGCTCCATGGTCTTCTCACCCAGCCTAAACATTTTTTCATGTACTCATTCCCTGTGTATCAGTCACCACATCCCTAAAAGCAAGTGTTCTCCTGTTTTCTAAAATGTTGCCCTCTTAATTTTCAGAATTACGCTGCTCTCAAATCAGGCTCCAAATACCTACACAAATTAGCTCTCTCCAACTCTTTCTGTTTTGTACTGGCATTGTGTCAGGAAAAGGTAATTAATCCTTGACAGTCAGACTTTTCAAATTTTCTCACCACCTTCATCTTTCTCAGTGAAATTAAAGAAGCCGTTAGGATCCTCTTGGGTGACATTATCTGTGTAGCTTTTCATTGACACTTTAGCCTCTTGTCTTTTCTTGTTCTTTTTCCTTCATTGGCTGGATCAATTACCTGTGACATACACCAATTTTAACAAACAAACCAAATTTTTCCCTTGTGTAACTTCACTGACTCAAAAGGCTCTAAACCAGTTATAGATTCATTCTGGTATAGGCAAAGAAACGTGCACAGTACGCCAGTCTGGTTTTTGTTGGCTCTGCATCCCACTCCACACTAAAATCAAATTACCCTTTCTTCTCTTCAGGCTTCCTCCCAGCTCAACCTGTACTCCTTTCTACTTGCTACGATTTCCTTTCTCTTTCCCAGCATCTCAGTACCTGACAATGCTCTTTGCCCTCAAAGTCCAACCTCCCCTCATACAACCCAACTCACTAAACTTCCCTTCTTTCTGCAGATATCCTCCTCTTGTGCCACACAGTTCACCTCTTACATGAACTTTTATTGACTTATCTGAACTTTACTGAGTTTTCCTTTATTTTTAAGAATGGGAAAGACCCTGTATCTGGATATATCCCCATTTTTTCACTTCATTTCATCTCTCATCAGTCTGTCTTATATATTCTAGACCACTGTTTTCCAATCCCTGCTTATTAATGACACAAATAGTTCCATGTGTTACAAAATTCATGAAGCTTGCTTTCTTATGGCTAAGAAATTAGAGGTTGAGCAGCAGCCCTAGTCAGTCCCCATTTTCCCTCTGCAATAACACCAGTGCTCTCCCACATCTCCAAGTTATTCACATAGCCACTCACAAAATTGGAAACACTGAGGGAAGGGATTAAGAACCTGTCCACTCTTTCAGTGTAATGGATCAACCTGGACATATTTTAAGAAGTCACGAAATTACAAAATTTGTTGTTATCAGACCACCATCTTGCAGGAAAACACACTGGAGAGAAGTGCCCACAAGAGTTCTCACTGTGGCAGACAGACTGCAGCCTGGAAATCCCCTCAATCAAGAACCCTCTCCCTAAGCCCCCTTCATGTTCACTGTTGATTCAATATGACATATGCCCAGAACCGTGTTCTTTGATTAAGACAGTGAAACACTTGTAGGGTCTCTATTACTGCAAATCTTAAGAAAGAGGGATATTTCCACCCTCCTTGTTTTTACTACATTACTGTGGCAAAATACAAGGGATGTAAAACTTCTCATGCAAAGCTATGTCTCACACTAAAGAGAAAAGCCATGTTGGCACCAGGCACTGTCAGATAAATTCAAGCTCCAGCTGGCACAGAAAGGAAAATTAAAAGGGACAAGTGGAAAAACCCTTGCCTCGCTGCCTTGGGCCATGGCAGCACACTCAGACACTGGAGGCATTGTGAAGCATTGCTCCTGGAGCGTTGTTGTTATCTCCTGTCCAGAGGACACCCTAGGAGGCATCCATCACCATCATCACAGTCCATCAAGGATGCGGCACACATGTGGCTCTCAGCTACGTGATGGTGATTGGCTGCCATAGGAAAAGTTATGAAAAGTTCGGCCCAGGAAACCTGGAAGTATGATGTATAATTGCATATGTGTTCATTTCTTTGTCCTAAAAACACACATTTACACTTCAGTTACTATATAAAAGAAACCTAAGTTTCCTGTCAATAAATACTTAAAATGCCCTTTCCAAAAATATTCACAGACAGTTCCAAGAAGTATTCAGTCTTCAGCAAATAAATAGGTTAGTATTTAGTGCTCAAATATAATAGGCATTGTTTGAATAAGACTACACTTTTAATTGTGCAGCTCTACTCAAACCAAGGTACCAATCTTATTTAATGCAATAGAAGCTTTATTCAATACTGAAAAAACTAGGTCTCTGCTGGACCGTCCATGCCCAATGCAATAGTGCTGTACCACATTTTAGTGAGTTCAAATTAAATTTAATTGGTTTGATTATGCCAAAAAATTACATTTCAAGATAAAATCTTACATTGTAAGTCTTCCCATCCACTAACTTATGCTCCTTTCCACTTGTGACAACTGTATTATTTCAGCTTAAAAGCACAAAAAATTGACTTATTGTAGGATTTTATTTCTCTCCACCACCTCCCTTAAAATATGCAGTAGATCTTTTTGTGTGCAGATTTGCTAAAAAATTCAACAGTCTTGATCCAAAAGAGGCAGTAGCATCTGTTTGCTCTCTTTTTCAACAAAATCTTACATATATTGTAAAAGAAGTTACAATTTTATGATGATTTACTTTTAAGTAATTTAATCTCATTTTAATGATTCTGATATACATGGGGGGGTTTTTGGGGGTTTTGTTTGTTTGTTTGTTTGGGTTTGTTTTGTTTTGTAGGTTTTTTGTTTTGTTTTTGTTTTGTTGGGGTTTTTTGTTGTTGTTGTTGTTTGGGGTTGTTTGTTTGTTTGTTGTTTTTTAGTCTTTGGACATGTAAGGCTGCAATGAAAGACAATGAAAATCCAGACACTGCTGAAAGTCTGTAATGCTGTGTCCTGGTTACAGAAAAAACGGAGTGGAGCTTTTTATGCTGTTTATTCCATACCACACACATCATCACTGGGGGGGTGGTCCCAGCAGGAAAAGCCAAGGAGCAGGAGGGGCAGTGCACCATCATGCCTGGCTCTCTCCAGGAGAAGGTGCCAGGTTCAGACAGGTGAACCAAGCCCCTCTTCACCACCGTCAGTCCCCTTCCCATTCCTTCAAGCTGTGGCTTTAAGATGTAGTGCTGAAGGACAGCAATGCCGGGTCCGAGAGAACTGCTCCGGTGAATATTAGAAAAAAGGAGACAGAAGTGGCAGCACAGAGCCAAGCTCAGCTGAGCCATGCAGAGCCCAAGCCCCAGCAGAGCCGAGTGAGCGGTGGCAGGGCCAGAGAAGGCTGTGCAGAACCGAACCATTGGAGCATCCTGAGGTCTGAAGCATGTCTGAAGCACAGCACAAGATTCTGAGGGGTTTGCATGCCCTACTTATTCGTTCTTTACAGACTGGGCTGGAGGGCTGAGAATATTAAGCTACTGGAGCTCTCACGGCCATACTGCCTTTGTCTGGAGTCCACATCAGACACTGTCTTTGGGAAGCATTTTTTCTTTTGTTCCAAGTTATAAATGCCCTTTCATGATTGGGACACCCTATTTTACATACTTTTCTCACTATTGATACTGCTGTGGTTATTGTGATTTTAGTAAATTGTTATTTTAACTCATAATCTCTTCTTATTGCCTCTCCATTGTCAGAAGGCACAGGGGGAAAGGGAGTGGCTTGTTTGGAGTTTGGTTCCCTGCAGTTGTTAAAACCAGCACGTGCTGTAAGTGAAACTTGGATTTGAAAAATGCAAGTTATTCCAAATTCATGCTACCAGACGTGTAATCCCAAATCCTAAGAGGGCTGTAAAGGCCATGACAGAGGTTAGGCAGGGACTTTACTGCCCTGGAGTGCAGCCTGTAAGCATGCAAGACTTGATTCCTGAAGTACACTGAACTGGAAACTCCAGCTGCTCACAGTGGAAGGCACTTGCTCTGTTAACAGATCACTGAAGAGCACCAGGCATACTTGAAGACAATTAACAATGCGTTATAGTTGGAGTCTTATTTCCCCAAATATCCTATAACTCAATGAAGCTGGTGAATTAAACTAGATTTAATAACCCAAGTGAGATTATATTTTAGAGCTGAGAAAAGCAGTGAATGTGCTTATTATGAAATAGTAGAAGAGCTATTCTGTTTCATGTCATCCCTCTGAAACAAACACAATCAGCAGCTCTACAAACTTCACCAAGATACAACAAGTTTTATTTAATACCAAAACCAGTATATTCGGTATCCAGGCACAGCCCAAATTAATACTAGAAACCACTTGGAGGAATCAGTCATAATCCTGGTAATTAAAGACAAGTGTTAGAAAGCCTAAATTGATTTGATTTAGCAGTATTCTTTCCAAATGCTGTGACTGTACCTTGCTCTAAACAAGAGTAATGCCCTCAAAACTACAAAGCACTTGACATGTTTTGTAAATAAACATTTACAATTCTTTACTATACACAACAGCAGAACAACACTGAAGAAAGTCACACATTTTCATATTGCTAGATGCAGCAGTCTTTAAAGCAGAATAATGTCATGTCGTCTCAAACACTAGTACTTAAATACTTAAAATGTGCAATACATTCTTGTGAGCCAGGGGTTTGGGGAGGAAGGGATTCACTACTGCAGGGAAATGCCCAATTTATAGACACCTGTCACAATAATTCCACCTCAATAAGCAATGATCTAAACCCTTAACAAGCATTATATGAGAGACAACTACAGTAGCTTCCTGTCAGGCCAGTGATTATTGCCAAAGAAACCCCATGACATAAAGTTAGGTCTAGGTCCCATATTTGTGAAGATGTACTCCTTTGAATTCTGCAGAGGGACATAAAAATCCCACTGACCTCAAGGTACACTTGCAAATCACTGCAGAACTACTATCATTCTTCATTAGCATAGGTACCACTCTGGCAGCAGCCAAATGCATTTATACAGCCTATTTCTGACAACACACAGAGCATGTCTTTTACTTCAGCTACTCGTTTCTCCCTTATTATGACATAAGACGATTTATAATAATATGCATTAGTCAGTTATTCCTGAAAAAGGTCTGCTTAGAATTACACAAGATCCAAAAATAATCGTATGTTTTGCACTTTTCTCGCAGTAAATTTATTCCAAGATTCAGCAGCCCCTATCAACAGTAGGTTCACGACGAAATTTAAAAACTGACAGAAGAGTTACAGCTTTGTTTACCAGCTTCTACCAATAACCAGAACGATGGTCTCGTAGACTGAACTGACAGCTGCATGAGACGGTACCCAGTGTGTAAATGCCAATTACCGTCTATTAAATGTGCACTAGCGGTCGTCGTTTGTATGTCTTGCAGAAATCAAAAGACATAGTAATTCAAATTTGAATAACCAAACAAGGAAAAAAGCCGAGGTTACCTGAGGAAAAGCCGTGCTGCACGTGTTAAGAGCAGACACCAGCAGAGACTGCCCTCAAAGAAGTGCGAGGCAGCCCTTGGGGAAAAGCCTAAGAGCGAGGGAAGCCTAACTCCAGCCTCCGAAACACCTTTCCTCTGCATGGTTTATGCAATGAAGGTCTGAGGGAGGTCGCTCCTGCAGCGGAGCAGGGCACGGCTGGCAGCGGCTCTCCCGCGGCTCGGGCCCGCCACGCCGCCTGTCACGGCGTGCTGGGGGAGTGCAGGGCTCCGACAAGGGATGCGGGCGGCACCCGAGCCGTTCCCCACTTAGGCAAGGACACTCGTCAACAGCGAGCGAGCGGGAGGAGGGCTGAGACTCAGCCGTGGCCGTTCTTCGCCTCCCCTCACCTCAGCTCCCTTCCCCAGCGGCCGCCCTCCCGCTTCTCCCATCCCCAGCTCCCTTCCCGCCTCCTCTTCCCTCCCAGGGATCACCACCCCTCCCGCCCGACTTCCCCATCCCGGCCCTATACGCAGAGGGGCGACGCGGGCCGGCACTCACCGCGCCGCTGTCGCCGTCCTCCGTCCGCTGCTCCTGGATCCTGCCGGCGGCGGACGAGCCCTGCAGAAGCTGCTCCAGGCAGGCGGTGCTGGGCAGCGAGGAGCTCTTCTGGTGGGACAGGTGCGCCCCGGGCCGGCGCCCCTCCCTGCCACCCGCCGTCCCCTCGCAGCCGGCGNNCCCTGGGGCAGTAGGTGCTCCCGCAGGCGGCGCAGGGCGGAGCCGGACTCGCCGGCCGGCTCCAGCGGCTCGGCGGCCGAGCAGCACAGGTTGGGCTGGGAGGACGAAAAGACGCGGTCTAGCACTTGCCGCCGCCGCTTGAAGCCGCTCCACTTGCCACCGGGCTGGGGGTCCACCTTGGCGCCGGTCGGCGGCGGCGGGGCGAGGGGCTCCGCAGTGCGGCGCTCGGCTGCTGCCCGCCCGCCGCCGCTCCGGCCCTTGCCCCCCAGCTGCAGGTTCTTCCACAGCCGGGCCTGGAAGGACACCGCCGGCTCGGGTTCGCCGGGCTTCTCCCCCGTGGTCGCCCGGGGCTCCTTGCCTGGCTCCATCCTTCTCCTTCTGCGACGGGGGCGGCGGCGGCGGCGGCGGCAGCAGCAGCAGAGCCCGACGGAGCCTGTCGCCCTCTCTCCGGTGCGGGGCGGGCCGAAGCGGAGCGGCGCCCGCTGCCGGAACGAGCGCAGGGCTCCTCCGCACCGCCCCCCGCTCAGCGTGGCGCGTCCGAGGGAGGATGGTGCTGCAGCCGTAATGTTGAAGATAAAGGAAGGACGAAGCTGCTACCCTGACCTATCTGAGCAGAAAGTTTGTCACCCTAAGCCCCCCACCCTGCGGGGTCCCTCGGTGGCGGCGGGCGGCGCGAAGCCTGGCAAAAAAGTTACCGGCGAGGCAGGGGGAGCGGGGGCTCGCATACCGATACTTGCGGCAGCGCCCAGGAGGCGCTGGCGGGAGGGGGCTTGCCCTGCTCGCATGCCCACCTGTTCCCTGCAGTGGAGACGGCCTCCCCGTACGGGATGCTGGGAGGGCCGCGGGTGGCGGAGTGTGACATACTGCAACCACCGTGGGGTTGGGAAACACGCAGATCCCGAGTGAAGGTGGGGACGTGTGCGGCGCCCTGGCCATCATCCCCGACCCGCGGTAACTTTGTGGAGGGAAGGTTCAGTGCGATTTGCTCATGCATATACAGAAAGCGCTGCGGGAAATACCGGCCTCGTCACCGGCTCTGTCCTTCGTCAGCGGTGGGTACAGAATGCAGAGTCCGGCCCGGCAGAACCCGCCAGGTATGGGGGAAAAAACCCCTCAGCTATATCTACCGTTCTCGTCTTCTTTAAATTTGAAAAAAAAATTTTCTTATCATAGCATGCTGTACCAGTCTCCCCATCGCTGTATTTTTGGATGTTTCTTTTTTAATTAAAATCATACCAGCTGTGTGATTTCAGAACCATTCTTTTAAGTTCCATGAAACAAACAAGCAAAAGAAATGTTTTTGTGTAGAATGAGCCATACCTTTATGCAGTGTACTTTTGGGTTTAATTTAAAATGACGCTTCTCACAATGGAGGATTTGGCCTCCTATATTCAAATTTCCCAATGAAGTGTGCAACCAGACATTTAACAGTACAACTTTTGCTGAACACAATATGAGGAAAATTAAAAGTACTGAGATAAAATGGGTGCTTCCAAATCATCAGGGCCTTGGGAATCCAATCTGCAATATTTGAGAAAATAGCCAAAATAACTTCTGAACCACTGGAGGTTATTTTTGATGAGTCCTGTCAATTAACTGACATTTTTGGGGCAGAAGAAAAGGCAAAGATAGTTATAGAAAAAAAAAAATAAAATTTTAAGGTAGAAAATTATAGATAAGTCAACTGACTTTGATCCCTCTAAGTAAATCCAAATAATGAGCTTCTAACTATCTGAAAGCAACACCATCAGGTAGCAAAGCTTAAAAGGATCAAGGTATGGAAGAAGCTTATGTGTCCAAATGTCTGAGCTGACATCTTTAAATCAAAGAAGGAATTCACGAAAATGAAAAGACTTTTACAGATTTGTTTTCTTGTAGATAATGAGTTTACTCAATGAGCAGGAATCAAAAGAATAGAAAAAGAATTTTGCTTGCCAGCTACACTGGGAAGAGTAAAAAAAGCTAAAAAATATTTCAATACATTTTTCTGCCTTGTGTTTGACTCTTTTTATTTCCACCTTACCCTTAAAACATAAAATAAGCAGATTTCAAACAAACAGTCTTCTGTTAAAGTGAAGACTCTTTACAAAACCAATAGATATAGGAAGACTACAACAGTATATTCAGAAGAACTTATTAAATATACTCAACTACTCTCATACCTTTAGATGACAGTTATTTTAATCAATGATAACATTTTCCTATTAAAAAAAAAGATTAAAAATTTGTTTTTTGTATAGACATATTCCCTTCAGCAACTAATCTTGCAAGTACACGGAAGCTTGTGGTCTGGGAGGAGTGTACATAAGCCTCAGCGTGGCTTGTGCTGTGTTTTTATGACCCATGCATTGAGTGGTTCCAAGTGACATGCTGACAGGCCTCCTGATTCTTTTTCCACAGAAGCCAGCACAAACTTTCTTTACGTATAAATTGTGTCATTACCAAATCTGTCTAACCTGCCCCATTTTTATCCAACCAGCAAGTAGATTGGCTTACAAATAAAAGGGTCAAAGTATCTTTGCCTGTTTAGCTGCAGAAACACTAATTGTCCTGGTCACAAAATCTGTCTGGGCTGACAAGACAGTAAATGGCTGTGCTGCAACAGGCAGAGTGGGATTATTCTAAAAATTAATTCAGACCAGGTCACCATAAACAATTTTACAACACTGTGAGTCATTCTGCACATTGAATTACCTGAGCTATATTCATTTTTTGAAGTTGAAACAGAATTTGGCAGAAAGATCACAGCAAAACCTCAAGCAACATTCAAATAGAAATCTCAACATTTAACAAGAACATGGATTTAACACCTGTATAATGAGAACGATGCTTCTAAATGTACAGGTAAACCGTTATTAGCCTTAGAAATAAGGATATCTGAAAATATTTCTTTATGTTATACTGCTTCAGTATTTTCAAAGCTAAAACCAAACAGGACAACAGCAACAACAAAAAGAATTGTTTGGTATTTCAAACTGAAACCCAAGCAGATCAAGAATGTCTTTTTTATTTCCAGCGTATCAACTATACAAGCCCAAAAGGAAGAACATTTTCTGAGGAAGGCAACTATCAGTCTCTTCAGAACTATATTTCACATATATATATGTCATTAAACAGTTTAATCTAAATTTATAAAACAAATGTACCACTCAAAGCTAAGCACTGTGCATTTAAAAACAATTTTTTTCTAATTCTTTTGCAGCCTATGACCCAAAGCCCCAAATTTCTCCAGTGCTTTAGATCAAATAAAAATTTTTGGTTTGGTGTTGCTTATTTCTTGAAAAAGAAAGAAGTTAATTTGTTGCTTCTGATACTTAGGTCATGATATATACATATCTATATTTAGAAATATTCTTAATTTTTTAGTTAACTCCTCTGTTTGAAACACCCTTCCTTTTGCCATCATTCAGAATACAGCAAAGATGGTAATATTTTGAAATACATACCATACATTTATGGAGACAGTATTTGTTTAAAGATGGCCTTAGACTCAAAGGCTGAGCATGATTTCAGTCTTCTCAGCCTGTAACCACATTTTTAACACCATTTGCACATTATTTTGTCTTGTTCTTTCTCAATGTTTCTTCAGCCTGAATTATTAGGGATTTGTGTTTCCTTTTTTTCATCTTCATATGTTTAAGATGGCAAAGTTCTTATCTATAACACAATTTTTAAATCCAGCCTCAAATGTTGTTTTTTGCTCATTTTTTTCTCCACAATAGCAAAGTAACATTGGCATCCCAGTAGTGAAACTCAGGTTTTGGCATGATGAACAGTATCTCAGATGACTTCTCCCCAACCGTTGAAAGCAAGTTTTATATTATGAGGACAAACATATACTCTTTAACTCTTCTTGTCCATGGTTATTTTTACCTGAAGTCTTCTAATTGAGTTCTGACATGAGACAAGAACATTGAAGACCGTTGAAGCCGCAATAGCTGAGAACTTTGAAATCTTAAAAGTATTTAAACTGTGTCATATGATTTGAAGCTTCAGGCAAACTTAGCTATAAACAGTATTTTAAATCCTGTCTTCACCCACAAGTACACAATAATGAGTACATTTCTTCTTGGATTTTATACAGATAATTGTGCTCCTGCCACATATGGCTCCTCCAATGTGATTAAACACAGCATTTCACAAAGCCAATTGCAGTTTAGCTCTGCAAAATGCTTCATCACCGTAATGTAGTTTCAAGTATTTTAAACCAGCTATTTAAATTTTTGGGGTGTAACAATGATAATATAGATTCAGGCATTAATCTACAATAGTGCAGGCTTCAAAATGTTTTCCTGAAGCAGGAGAACCTTCTTTATGTGAAAGTACCGTGAAGATTATAAGTTGCACTGTTATGAAAAGTTGATTCAATTTACTGGAGATTGATTTCCCTTCATTTCATGTACATCTTTGTCTCTAACCATATTGCTGGCTTTCTGCTCAGGTTCTTTGGCTATTTGATTGACTGTTTTTGATCCCTAACACAGTTCTTCTACTGATATTTGCAGGAAGGTCTAATGCAGCTCCTGGGAATAAAGGAAAGAAAAAGCCCGGTCACAGAGCTCAGCACTGGTCTATGTAAGCCATGTGCAGCACTTCAAATCGTGTAGTCAGCCCATACACCAGTCTACATGCAGCAGTGGGAAATCCAGCAAGACATTGTCATGCCTGAGAAGAAGCAGGCTGCCCCCAAGCATCAACACCTGGCACTCCTTCTGATGTTAGCAGACGTTTTTCACCTTCAGAAATGGAAAGAACAGGGAGAAATGGCTTTAAACGAAAGGCAGTGTATTTAGACTAGGATTTAGTAAGAGATTCTGCACTGTGAGGATGATGAGGCACAGGAACAGGCTGCCCAGAGAAGCTATGGTTGCCCCAGCCCTGAAAACATTCAAGGTCAGACTGGAAGAGGCTCTGAGTAGCTTGGTCTAGTGGGAAGTGTGTCTGCCCATGGCAGGGAGTTGGAACAAGATGACCCTTAAGGTCCTTTCCAACCCAAACATTCTATGAATCTATGATTCAGATTGCACCACTGAACATACAGCTCTACTTTTTAAGGATGAGTTCTGGCCCAGTTTTCATCATCAATATTAGTACTAAATACAAGTAACGTTAGGGTTAAATTAGTATTAGTTTAGAAGTTTTCAGAGTGAATCTTTTTGGCAGTAGTCTCTGATAGCTTTCACATCTCTGTTGAAGCATCACCAGTGGTGAACCTCTTCTTCCATTCCTGCTAGTTCTTTCAAGTGTCTCCTGTTGACTCTGCAAAGATGAATAAGGAACTAAGTATGTGCACCAAATACTCCAATACCCAGATTTACTGATTTTTACACTTAACCTATTTTTATTGCAACTACCATTGAATAAATTTGGGAAGAATTATATTTTTTTGTTTCCTAAACTTTTACTTAATCACAGATTATCTCTGCTTAAAATAATTTCCCCTCCCAACAGCCTTCTATGCTCTCAATATCCCAAGGAGATATAAGCATTATCGTGGTTTTTTTCCATTAATATTGCTGACATTTAGAATTGCCTCCTGAATCTGCAAGTGGCGCTGGGGTGCTACACTGCAATGAGCAATTTCAGTTCCAGTTGAAATGAAAGACTGTAGGGGACCCATGTGATCTCCTTCATTTCCTCCTCATCCTAGCACTGGCATAAGGAGGAGTAGGAAAGGAGAAGGTTGATTGGAGAATCATTTGGAGCTTGCAAGTAAATATATATATAATCTGAATTACCCTGTCTTTTCTGTTCTTTCATCAGACTGTTGAGTTCCTGTAAATACAATTTCATATAAATTTCTACTTTTGTTCCTTTCTATTCAGGGATTAGTAATAAAGTATAAATACAAAGCAATAAATTCCTTATTAGTATAAAGAAAACAACCTATATAAACCCACATTATGACTCTTTCTTGTTTTGAATATATTACATATATCTATTTATTAGACAGATTGTGTTTTCTTAAATAAATTCTTCCATAGACCATAGTAATTTCAGGCACAGAATGTAAATATTTCATTTTTCAATCTTTGGAGTTCATCACATAGTCTTATGTTACATTTTATAGAAGTCTAGCCAAGTTTAGTGTATCTTAAGTAATAGGCAATATTTCTTCACTGCTAGATTTCTGGAGTACTGGCTTGAGATACAATTGTGTCAATTTTAAACTTCAGTTATATTTTAATGAGTTCAGTACTATGTCTGTTTTTCCCTGTCATTTGACCTCAAATATCTCTCTTTACTGCATTTCAATCTGAACATTCCATGGTCTGACATTATACTAGCCCTGACCTGCCTTGTTTATGTACCCATCTTCTCTGCATCTCCTGAAGAAGTTAATCGCTGTTTTTTACCCTTTACTGCGTCCTTATGGATACCAAGATTTTCTCAGACAGTAATTAGTATTCTAAATACATATTTTCCCTCTCGTTTGCAAAAGTTCTGTTCTAAGAAAACTGTTGTCTGCATTTCTACTGCTTGCTGTTGGCACATTTTGAATTTCTTCGACCAGGAGTGGATCTAGCAGCTGTATTACATGGCTTATACAATCTATAAGTCTATATAATCTATAGCTGCCTGATTTTTTTCCTCTGAGGCATATTCTTTAATCTGTTTCCCTGTCTAAGGACATTGAAAGTTATCAGGTATGGAATTCAAAAATACCTTGGTTCTTAATTTAACTGGAATTCTTAGTGCCTATTTTATCTGCAAATTCAGCTTTTTTGTTATAGCTGCCTATGAATTTACTCAAATAAAAGATCACTTTGCTGTTTCTGTCCTTATTTTTTTTTCAATTTGGCTGTCTCCATACTTCTTTATTTTTTATTATTATTTTTCCATATTTCTGGCAGCACTGAGAATCAAAAGAGATTTCTGTAAACGTATAACTGTGCTCTAAATGAATATCCTCTAATAAGATTTTTGCTCTGATGTATCCTTTCAGCTGCAATCTTATTTGACAGCCACCTTTTAGGCTTTGAGAACCTTTGCTTTCAGCCACAGTGGCCACTTGTAACAGCCCTAGAGTAACAAGGTTTTAATCCCAGCTCCAAAATTCTGATATTTAACATGACAAAGCTACCAATATCTCTTTATCTTTCATCTCCAAAGTCCTCCTCAGTACTAGGACCCATCTTTGTCGCTTACATTACTAGTTTATTCACCACTATGGGCTTCTTTCTTTTTTTCTTCTTCTTCAAAAATGTTTGGGTATTGTGTTTGATTTGATTTGATTTGATTTGACTTTTATTTGACTTTTATTTTGTTCTGGCTCCCAGAACGATGACCACCTTGGCAAAAGTTATTGATGCCACTGTGGCATTGCCATTCACATAGCCACATAGCCACAGTGCTTGGCAGTTTCCTGAGTTTACCTTGTTGCTTTTCTGTTCTCCACACTCCATCTTTCAGAGCTGCTGATCACCTGCATGCTGGATAAATGACAAGACCATCTGCTGCTTTTTTTGGTCTGCATCCATTATCCATCTCTCTTGTGACTGCATTAATCCAAACATAAAGCACATTTGGGAGGGGAGGAAAGAAGAAAGGAACTTCTACCAACCAAGTCCTTAAAAGCACCATACCCACTGATCCACTGTGACCACAGTGGTCCCTGCTGCAATCATATAACCTGTGAATTGGGAATGATAAAAGGAGAAATAGCTCTGAGCATATATTCTGCCGCCAGAGACCTATGAAGGCAAATGATAACCGTATTCCTTTCTGTAATGCTCACTCAAACAGTGACAAGAATGCGTGCCGTCTCCCTCTGCTCTGCTAACACAGTGGTGGGTGTGTCAGCAGTGGCAGAAGGCAGGGCCCTTGGACATGAGGCGTGCCACTTTGACTGTCCTCAGGTAAGACAGTGTCCCGTGTCAGTGGGAAATGCTACGTGGTGCTGCTTCTGTGCACAGGTTTCATGGCAGTAAGTGCAAGCCGTGCATACTGTGCAGTACAAACAGCACGGGTTAGAGGAGGCTTTCATCCAAAGGTGCCCCACCCTGCCCTCCTACCTGCTGATACAAGCACAGAACAGACCCAGACTCCTTAGGCACTGCTCTGCTCTGTGATCTGCTCTACAAGAACACTCTCTTCCACGGCCACGTTATCTATCAGCTTCTTCTTCCCATACTGGTGAGGGGGTTGGAAACTGTGGGAAATGGGAGGCTCTCTCTTGCCTTTGTAAACTCTGGTAACTGAGGGAGCTCAGCCTCTCTCTTTGCTTCTCAGTGAGCATGTACTGTAGGTTGAGGTAGAGATTTTCAGAGCAGGTCCACTCCCCAGTCCTGCTGTAATCCCTCATCCTTGGGTGCCCCATACCTAAACAGCTTCACCAGGAATATGCCAAGGATGAGACAGATTTAGAGAAACTGCTTCCTCAAATCCTACAGGACATTCACAGGTGAGCTAACCCCAGTGCAGATGATACTGGAGCAAGAACCACTTGTCAGTACTTCAGACAGCACCAAGTGTCAGATGAACAAACCTCCAGCAGCTTGTGGGGATAAAAAAAGACAGTGCTTCTTGTCCTCTCTGGTCAGAAAGGAGACAACACCTCCCATGTGTTGTCTGTGCCTACTCCCACATACGGTTGCCTTCTGGAAATCCTGTAGTTATTCACAAAATTATGAAGTTGTTACTATTAAGTCTTTTTTGCTCCATGTGTTGTAGTTTAGAGCAGGGAAATTGGAAATAATATTTTAAATAAACAGCCCCACAATGGCTGCTTTTATTTTAGTAATGGAACTGCAATTAAATGTAAATACGTGTTCCAGTGCAATGCCAGAGAAGATCATGTATTTAGTAAAAAGGAAATCCTTGCTTTAAGATCATAACTAGTAACTCTAAGTTCTAGCTGTTCCTTTTTGTTGGTTTGTTTGTTTTTCCATGGGAAAGAATTGATACATAAATGCTTTAAGATTTGAGTTGTTTTAAAGTGTTTATTATATGATATTTTTAATCATTATTCTGCCATGGGTCTTGATTATCTTGTTGGTATTTTGGATATTTTCTCTTTGCCTTCTGGCATTTGAGTCAGCTTTTAAATATTCTATAGTTTCGCTATAATTTTTGTCTCCTTTTGAATGGTATTTACTCTGAGAAAGGAGAACATTTCCTGGCTCATTAAGTGACTAAGGCTGAAAATGAAGAAGGTTTTCATCATATCTCCTTAATGCATTTTTCTATAAGACACAATTATATTTTTTCGTGATACAGCAGTAAAAAAGAGTGTTATTTACTTATCCGTAACACTGTAGCATTGTGCTGCTCTTAATAAAGTAGAAGAAAACAACTTTATTTTTACTTAAGTTGACATGGGAGATAAACACAGATATTTCACTTATAAACTACTTCTGTATCAGGCTTCTTACAAAAATCTGATATAGCCCCATTTAGGAATTACCAGTGATTGCAAAGATGAGCACAACATTCAGGGCAATATACACAGTCAACTCCAGGCCTATAATGTATGATGTTAGGTACTAGAGCTTTCTGAGGGAAAGAACTTGATATACTTGATTAGTTGATAATTCCATATGTAATACAGAACCTCGTGATTTTCAACATCTCAAAGTTAGCCAACAAAAACTGATAATAAAAGAACCATTATCATCTAAAGGTTGTTTTACCACTAGTTCAAACGAGGCTGGAGACAGCCCAGTCTTTATCACAAAAACGACCCACACTGTTCCTGCAAAAGTGTCTTTGAATATTGCTCCATTGGGAGCATTTTATAAATTAAAAAAAAAGAAAAAAAAAGCCAAACCACATTCTGCATTATCATGGGGTTGACAAGAAATCATTTCAGGCAGTAGTTTAGGGGTTGGGTTGGGTTTTTGGAATGAAAGATCTTCAGATCAAATCCTGCTACAAGATGCGGGCAAATTGGGAAAAGATATTTTGCCTAAAGTTGGTGTTCAGTCAGGTGAGATTCAAAACCTCAGTTTCAGCTGTGATTCATCTTCCATGATTCCACATGTGCAACTTCAGAAGTAATTTTTCTTCCATGATTCTAAATGAGGAAGACAAAATGAAACAAGGAATAGCAAATTCAGTGCTTTTGAGGCAGAATCCAGTAAAAAAGAAGTGGAGAGCAGTAAGATTACAAAGCAACAGAAAGAACCTGTGGTTATGTTAATAAGTTAAAAAAAATGGGAGAAGAATGGAGACAATGGAAAATTTGTGAGCTGAATTTCTAGGAAAGGTAATATAAAATTGAGATGTGTAGGTGTGTCTAAAACACTGTGGCCTCTTAGGGAAGAATAACTTTAGTCACAGATAACTAACACTGGCATTGCTTTTATCTGGTGTGCCAAGATGTCTCTGGGAACAGCAGGGCACATGAGGTGGATGGAGCAGCTTCCCACTGCTAATTCCCACTTATGGGTGGGTGACAGAAAAGACAGGAGTACACTTTGCACACCGAGGCTGTGCTACACACTTGAATTATATATATACATATATATATATATACACACACATACATACATACTTTGCATATATTCATAGCTTTGCAAACTAGACAGGTGGTTATTAACAGTAAAATGCAATAAACTTGCTTTAAGCTTTATGTAATTTACTATTTAAAAAGCTGATGCTTGTTGCTACAAGGAAGAGGATACAAAAAACTTGATTTGTTAGCTTTTGAAATGTGTTTCCAATTTATTTAGTATCATATTCCACAGACTTTCCCATTCCTGAACAATAGATGCTTAATCTGATAAAATTAACCTAATTTTTTTGTGCCAAAACTATATCCACACTATTCATTGCGGACATAAAACGTACAGCAGCAGTGAAAAGTAAAACTGATCTAGACATAATTGCAGTAGGCAGAATCTTAAAAATACAATCCTAAACTCATCCTGATGGAATGCACATGTGGAAATAGATAATTAAGTACTTGACTACTAGTGCCTGCATCCATAGCCAATGTAAATTGGTCAATGTTAAATGTAAGTGTCCATTCTGATAAAGAAAAATTGCAATAGACGACAAAAAGATGGAAATTGTTCCCAGTGGTTACCTAGACTGTTGGAAAGCAAAGATTTCATGGTTTTGGTGGACCAATTATATTTTCCATCTACATTACTAGATTTTTCCCCCAGGTGGTGTCTGTATTTCCTGCCTCTAATTTAGACCAAATACTTTAAAAATACTCATTATACTTTCAGAATACTTTGAGTGGCCAGAGACACAAATAATAGCTAATTTTCTTGTACATAATATTGTCTAAAACAATTTTGAATTTCATTTTGCTCATTAACAGCTTCAATGAGAAGCTCATAGTAAATACAGCGTTTATACATTTGATTTGTTCAGTTGCTTTTACCATATATTTTCTGATGCCAAATTTTTCTAAGTCCATAAATACTTTTATTATATTGAATGACAGAGGAAAGCTCTGATTATCAAAAAGGAGTAAAAAACTTCAAAGGTAAGCTAGAGTCACTGAACATGATACGAAGTTTTACAGCATCAATAAAATGCATATTAATTTGTGGCCAGCTACTTGAGAGCCAAGTTCAATGAAAAAGCCATCTGGTGCACGGGATTCTGCACAAGCCCAAACAAAACTGATTTTTGAGGAAGGACTTGTAAAGGCACCTACAGTGCAGAAGCCAGATGGCAAATTTAATGTTCATCAACAGACAGATTTTCAGGTCTGTGAGTGCAATGTCATGTTTTCTCAGTACCCTTTTGCATTTCATTTTTAAATGACAGATACAAGCAGTAGTAGTTTGTTACGTAATTACCTTCATGTACATGCAAACGTCTAAAAAAATGGATGGAACATACATATTTTATTATTATATTTTGGATTTGAGCATTAAAAATGCCAGGCTGGTTGTCTATTAGCTCATATTTGCACACACCTTACTTGCCTGTGTGAACTCCCAAACTGCCAGCCACAGTGAGAGCTCAACATAAAAAAATGTTAAGTCTCAGAGGTCTGAAAAGTTAAGTCTCTGTTTAGTGACTGAGCTGCTATGATTTGGATACTTTAAAAATTTTTTGCAATCTCACCATTTGAGGAAGACTTCTGATGAGAAATAGGAGAATTTGTAGCCCATTATTAATCCCATTATCTGGTTATTAGCTGGAGATTGATTATGCATAAAATAAGTTTTATTATGCACCTAAAATAAGTTTTGTAAGTATTCCATACTTCTGAATGTTAAAATGGTTTTGTATTTAGTATCTACGTTGTATACATCTTATGAGTGTCCTTATGAGAAAATAAATCATTTTTTGAGCATCATGAAGCTAACGCTAGTCCTTTAAATCTCATACCACAAACAAATTATTCTCCCATGCTCATTTTGAGAAATTGTAATCTGAATATCTCGATCTCTGATTACCCACTTAGGCATGACTCTTGGGATTTTCCCACCAAACAAAAATATCAGGAAGCTGATCAGTGTCATGCAAGTGGCCTACAAGTGACTGAGATTACTTGTCAAATCTGTGTAGTGCAAGGTGCAAAATGTGCACTTTATTTTATGTTTTGAGTCCTGGGTATGTACATTCTCATGTGAGCTCCTTTCATAACTGCAATCTAAGTACCTTTCAACATGTTAACCTAGAATTCTGTTGTACACAATCAAGAAGAATAGGTGTACCTACTGATGTTCAGCACTTGTTTTCCTTGATGTTGTATTAGAACTACTTATTATTAGCTTATCCTTCTTTACACTCATTACTGATCTGAAATGACTGGTTGTCAGATAGGCCTAACTTCTTGTCTTGTACAAAAAGACACCAATAAAAGACAAAAACAAAGCAATTGTGTTTAAACAACTGTTGTAATTACTATAGGTTTGTCTTATATGGAATTAAGACAGCAGAATTTTTAGATCTGTGAATACATCTGAGACAAACACTGAAAATAAAGCTGAAAAACCTTTTAGCTTCTGGACGAACAATTTTATGCACTAGGGAATACTCTAAAGCCTCAGGAAGAAGCATTTGAGAGTTGCTGAAAGTTTTTGGACTGTTCACATCTCTTAAATTGTGAAGCATCGTGGAGTTTGGCTGGTCCATTGTGGGTCAATCACTGGGGCATGCTGTAGTTACTTTGCAGAAGGTAATTTGATGGTTTTATAAGATGATGGAATTGATAGATCTAGCTCTCTCTGACATGTTCCTGATTGATTTTAAGTATTTCAACAGAACACACAAATATAAAATTATTTTCTACTTCAAAACTTCAGCATTTCAGAACTTCTGTTGTCCTTGGGAGCCAACATCGTATCTCTGTATATCTCTTTATATCTCTGTTTATCCCTGCATTTATCTGTATAACTGACACAATGAAAATTAAAACCACCATAAATGTGATTTTTCTCTTGTCCTGGTTGCGGGGGTGGGGGGGCGGCGGTGAAGCTTAGTGCCATGTGAGTGTGGCTAGGTTGCATTTTACTTGCAAAGCTATTAAAAGCAACTTTACCAGTTATACAGTAGCAGAGTAAGTATTACCAATCCTTGTCTGTTACTTTGCAGAGCAGCATTCTAACTTTGATCAAATAATTTAAGAAATCCCCTTTATCTGGAAAGTTATGATCAGAGAACTTGAGTTGGAAAAGAAGAAAGTTAGAAAAAGTAGAGTAGCTGAAAAAAAGTCTGAAATATATCAAACAAGGAGAAAAAAGTCTGTGTAAGATGATTTGCTTGGCATGGTGATCTTAATTGATATCATCAGTAATAGGAATAATCTCAAGTGAAAAAAAAGGTAATGTTTCAAAATAATGAAAATAATCACAGAATCACAGAATTGTGAACATAATAAGCATAATGTTTATTTTGAAACAAAGAACTATAAAGGCACTTTAATTTCCACCAAATGTGTGGAATTATATAATATATGTATGTATATTTATGCATATGTAGAGGAAACCTTGTTAAGAGAGTTCACCTGAGTTTCCCCATTTTGTGCTCGACAAGAACTGGATCTGTAGGGAACTGAAAAGAATAATGGTTGTCTGATAGCTGTGCTAAGAGTATAAGGTATTAGTCCCTTACTTTTACCTGTAAAGAGTCACCCTAATCAACCAGATTATTTATGGCAGGAGTTTGGAATTATATAAAAAGCCAAAGTATCTAGCATTTAGGAAACAAGCATGGATCCTCTACTCCAGGACCAACACAATCTGGTTGTACTACATGTAAGAAGCTTCCTTAACACCTGCTCTTTAATGGAGTTTGTACGGAAACCAGAAATTACTGTTTTACTTGAAAGATTTTCCACACCTTGTGGTTGCATAGGAAGGATTTGGTCTTTCAAGATTAATGGGCTGCTGCCTTTGTAGTTCTGTGCATCTAGTAGCTGCAGGATGATAAACTTCCCCAGTGAGATTCGTTCCTTCTGCCAGACCCCATGGAATAGCATAGTGAATATTTGTTTTTCTTCTTTTGGGCCATTCACACATATTCATGTTTGCAGAATATGGGATATAACAGGGATTCAAGTCTACATATTTGTGCTGAGTTATAGCTCTCTCCTACAGCATGATAAGATCTTCCAACAACATCCTAAAATAAGGAAGCTGGGCAAGCTGCCCTCTAATACCCAAATTCTTCTTGTGATACTTCCTAACCACATTGCAAATGCTCTCACCACCCAAATACCCTTTCCATCATTTCATTTCCACTAATCCTTCCAGGTGCTGTAATTACACACTGCCTTTTTCTGTTTATTCTTCTCTGTGTTACTTAATCTCATTCATTCTTCTTTTGATTTATTTGCTTTTTCAGAGTTGTCATTGCCTTTTCATTTCAAGCGAAATCACAAAATCTGTCAAAATCAGTTGCACAGTCTGTTTGAACTCTGAGTGCCAGATGTAAGAAATTCAAAGTGACAGAACACTTAAGGGAATATTATGATAAAAAGTAAAGGGATAAAATCAATTTAAGCAATTTTAAGAAACTTGAATATTTCCCTGCTTGCTTATACCACCTAGATATTTAAAGACATTTTTTTCAAAAAATATTTCCTTTGTTCTTTACTTATGACAAATGTACTTTTTCTCCTGGTGATATTTTCTCCACCCTTGAAACTATCCATGAGAAATGCATTCATTAGCAGGAAATAGGGAATTAGGTTTAATGATTTTTCTTTCATGGTGAGGTCTTTTTGTCTTTTTCTCAAAGAACTCATGACAACAGCTGGTCAAAGAGTTAATTACACATAGAAAAAGAACAATTTTGGTCTAATGAAATTAATGGGAACCTTTTCAAATACATCAAAAGCGCTAATGAGTGATGTTGCTGAAAATCATTTGATGTATTATGCATCCCAGAAATGGAGAGTACAGTCTCTGAAACAAATTCATTTAAAAAGTATTCATTTGTATTTAAAAACACGTACAAATGGCTACAAATGAGGATCAGTGACAACTACTTCAATGTTCACATTTTTGTATACTCTTGGAGGGTGACTGGTGTGCACTGTTTAGCTGATGATGGACAGAGCTCTGCCATGAATGCCCGATCATTTGATCTTAAGGTATTTAACTGTACACTGGCACACAGAGGAAACTCATACAGACAAATTTTAGAAAAACCGGGAAACTAATTAATACCAGGAAAGCAAAGCCACAATGCTCTCTGACAAGCTGCAGCTCTCAGGGTTTATAAGACCTTACTTCTGCTTCCAGAGTCTTGGAAGCCCGGCACACCTGTTAGGGTCCCAGTTCAGAGGCAGGAGTGCAGATGGTGCTGGGCTGGGAGGAGCTGGCGTCCCTGGGGCCCCTGCTGAGGTGCTGCCAGGATCACCTGCAGCCCCGGGAGTGCCACCAAGGACACCCCAGTGGACTCTTGCCTACGTTTCTACATGTCTGTCAAACCAACATTTCCCTGTTTTCAAAGGTCTTGTGCAGACTTGCATTAAGTACCCTGCTGAGACAGCTCTACAGGACAGCTCCTGTGTCAGCTTTCGTGGAAGAGCAGCTACTTCTGAGTTCAATGTTTGTGAAGAAAACCTTGTACACATGGCAAAAAGATACCTATTGATCAGTCACATTGTCTTCAGTAGGACAAAAAGTAACTACATGTCGCAGGAGCAGTCCTGTTTTTTGTTGTTTCTTTCCTTGTGCTGCAAAATGAGTTGGAGGTATATATTCTATAACACTGTACTTTGAAAAAGTTTAAGGATGTAGCATTTTTCATCTCTGATGTTTTGAGTTAGTGGTACCATACCTGAGGTATGGTACCTCCAGAACACCTTAGATGCAAGATGTTATAGACTAGTCTCATTCCTCTCTAAAAGGTCCCTTGGCAAGTTGTTCAGCTGGCCTAAATACTGTGTAGGAAAAAACACCATAGGAACAAATCTTGTTCTTTATCACTGATCATGAGAACTGGAATGCTAAAGTGCCTAGTCTGTCATGACCCTCACCTGCTACCCTCCAAATCCTGTTTCTGAGACAGCTGTGTTTCTAAACACTAAGAACACATAAAATTCATACTCCTTGGGACATGCATGATTTTTGATTTTGGTTCAAGAATGACTGACTGACCAATCAGTTTACCAAAAAGAAATCAATGTGGGTATAAAGTCCATAATCTTCACTTTTAATCTAAGGTTTACAGTAGATCTTTTAAATTTGCTCTTTCTAGTGTTCTATTACTGGATTTCCAATGGCAAATGATGGTGTGGAATAGAGCCCATAAAAAGCATTTCTCTGCCTTTAACTATGGGCGCTGTAGTGATCTGGTGTACGGATCCCTTTCTTATTTGGTTTCATCGACACACAGAAAACTGGCCTGTATTTTGTTCACAGGTAGAAAGCAATGAGTAATGACAAACTATTGCCAACAATTATTTTGTCCAAAACTGATGGCTGTGTCTTCTGGGAAGAGGGCAACATTTTATAAGAAATAGAATGTGAGTGCCATGATACTGCAAGAGGAGATTTTTCTGTATACTTGTAAATTCACTGCTACATAAGCAATTCTGCACCAGGACCCCAAAACCACATTTTTCCCACCTGAAACAGCCCTGTGGCACTTGACTGAGATTAGCAATAATATGTGTGGACAGGGCTGCAAATTTTGCTTATTTAATAAAAGCAGACTGTCACATGCTGAGAAAGCCTGCTGTCCACATCCATAATTACCACTGCTTTGCAGCTCATGTAATTAGAATTCACAGGGGATTGTTGACTGTGCTGCTTCCTTGCAGAGACATAAATAATCTACCATCCACCACGATCTCCAGACTGTACACCTGCCTGGATGTGGGCAGTGAGCAGGATAATCCCCTTTTGAACTAAATGAGAACGACATTACCCTTAGCTGAATTGAGGCCAACCTACAATTTAGGGTTAAGACAAGTTGAGGTACAATAAAAATAGCAATATTCTGGAGGAATTTGCGTTGAGTTTTTCCATTCCTTCTCTCTTGTTGCAGTTGATGAAACCTTCTTAGACATCTTCAAGCAATCATCTGAATTAATGTATGATAAATGACATTTTAATTCAGGATACATTCTCCTTAGTGAATACACACAACAGCGCTCACTGTCTTGTTGCATATAGGAAGATAAAACCACCACCTGACATTAAGTTGTTTGGGACAGCATAAATAAGCCCTAAAAATGACAAATCAGTCCTTCACAAATTTTCTATATAGAATTTTGATCAAATTATAAAGGAGTGTTGAAACAATAAACGAGTTCATGAGTAATTTTCTGCCTTGAATATACAAATATTCTCCATCATCATAACTTTAGAAATTCACTGTTGGGTAGGAAAAAGTAACATGGCCCTCCCTGCTGTACTTTGCACCTGGAGTTAGTTACCCCAGATGTCCTAGCACTGCTTACAGATGGGAATGGGAATATGTCACTTCTTCCTGAACAGCAGACGAGGGTATTCACTGCCTTTGGTCGTGTCTTGTGTGACCTTCTGTAGGAAAGACAGGGAAGTGCCACCATGTCAGTGGTCTGCACAAGCCTAGAGGAATCAACCATCAACGTTTTTTGGAGTGATAGTTACAATGAAAAGTTGTTTGACATGTGCTAAGTAGACTAAATATCCTAGATTTTAGGGAAAAGTGTTGGCGAGATGCTTATTTAGTAATCCATCTAAATTGACTATATAGTCTTTCTGATCTTCACAAGCTGATGATCTGTCATTGACAGGGACTTAAGTATTCCAAGACATAGGAATGCCAGGTCATTTGAAGTAACATTGCCTTCATTACACAAATCAATTAAACATGCAGGACGTTGTGAAGCAGTACTTATGATTACAGCAAACCTTCTTATGATTTTCATAGGAGCTTTTTATTTCCCTAAATAAAATTGCATAATTCTTATTAGGCATTACAATGTTCAGCCAAAACTCCCAGAACCATAAATGGAAGAATTAAAGTTCTAACTGGAAGTTACTAAATCAGTACACTCAGAGTTTTTTCCTAAGAGACTCCTAACAGTCATTTTTGAATCATGAGGAAGGCTGACATTTTTGATAAAATGTCATTTTAGATAAATCTAACTCTGGTATTTTACTCTTCTGGAACAGGGATGGGATTTGAAAAGTTTTTTTGCTTCTATTTTCATCTAGCTTGAAGCCAATGGGCAAATTCCCCTTTTCTTTGGCAACTTTCATTATTTTTACTTAGGCAGTACTTCTAAACTCCCCTATGACTATTTTTCTTTTTGCTTTTTTTCATCCTGGACTCTGTGCCAGTCTCAATCTAATTTTTTTTTTATTCTATTGGCAAAAAAATATTGTATATTTTTTGACTGAAACATATGTGAACCAAATGTACTTAACTCCTATCAACAACTGCAAGCCAATTTACTTCATTCAATTACATACCACAAAGCATTTCTCTGAGGCAACTATTTCTTCTCGCACTAATGAAAATAAGCTTGCTCATGTTGACATTTTTTTGTGCCTCAAGATGTTATAGAAGAATATGACCACGTCTGCTCTCTCTGTGGAGATGACTACATGCATGTATTTCAAGCTTTAACCTACGTTATTTGTTCTTCTCCATGGCTACCAAGACAGTAATTCTTCATGGGTAAGAGAGACTGAGAGTGACTCACTGTGTCTCTCAAAGATATAATATGCGTTAAAGACACAGTGTGAGCATCTTGCAGAGATGTAACGCGAGTGAAGCGTTGACCAACAGAGATCACTCTAAAACTGACCCTGCCCCAACTGCTGCATGTACTACAATTTCTAAAGTAGTTGTGAAACCATTCTTGCAATAAATAGGAGGAATGTGAGCAGTAAGCAGCATAACAGCTGAGTTGAACCATACAGACAGCATCTCGGTGAAGAGTTGTCCTCATGGAACACCAGGAAATCTTGAAGCCAGAGCCACTCTTTTCCCACTGGATGATTGGCCAATGATGACCTGTCTTGTCTGATGCTGCTCACTCCCATAAGCCGCCTGCCATGAGGATTAGCAGGGGTTGGAAGGGTTAAATAAATTGGATTTTTTGAAAAGGACTTAAACTCATTGCGCTGAGCTTCATTATTTTAAGGTTTTCCACTCCTAAGCATTGACAAGAACAAAAAATTTTGAACAAGACATGTTCTGCTCATCGCTGAAAAATATGATGACTATATGTCCATCTATGATAACTGAGGCACCATTTTCTACTTAGGTGGAGCTAATACCCTTCAGATAAGAAGTTGTAAAATAGAATCAAAATTCTAATCTGGTCATTCAGTAAATAGAAATCCAGTAAACCAGCACATCTCACTAGACCTAGAAGTCTGATATGCAGGAATAGCTATATTATCTTGCTACTTTTGTCTTCTTTATGTTTTATCAAAAAATGTCCTGAACTTAAAGGTCCAAAATTTTGCATTTTACACTGCTTGAATATGTATGCACATATATACAGACGACTACAGTAGCATCACTCCTTCCCCTGACACCTTCATCTTTTGTATTCTTGCTGCACACACCTTTTTAGCTCAGTATATTAAATTATATCATAATTCTTTCTTACAGAAGGAAGAATTGCCAGATTTTGCAGCGAAACATATACAGCAGTAATTTTAATTGCTGAATGTGAAAAAAAAATCCCCAACCACGGCCAAGCCAGAGTTCACAGGGCAGAGTTGCTACTATGTTACAGAAGCGTAATACAC